>JAGFNX010000294.1:0-22922 GCA_017657125.1 Scopulariopsis brevicaulis
GGGGGGGGGGGGGGGTTTTTTTTGGGGGGGGGGGGGGGGACTTACCGGAGGATATACCTCTTCGAGGGAATCCGGACGAAGCCCTCGGGTATCTTCTCACGCTCGACCCTCGACCTGACAAACTCCTCATGTGACAACGGCTTGTTCGGATCCTCGAGCGGAATCTGCCCAGGCTCGCCTTCGACGGCGCCTCCCTTCTCTGCCGGGGCACCCTGAACAACGCCCGCCCTCTCTGCTGCGACCCTATCGGGCGACTCATCCTCGAGCGTGTCCACCACATCCTGCGCCACACCAGCCCTCTCAGCCGCGATCTTATCGGGCGAGTCATCCTCAGACGTGTCCGGGGCACCCTGCACCACGCCAGCCCTCTCGGCGGCGATCCTATCAGCCGAGTCGTCGTCGTGGGGGGTTAATTGGCGCTTCGCGACCTTTGGAGGCTCGGGGCCCTTCCTAGCCTCTCCCTCCGCCTCGGCCTCCGCAACTCCCCCATCTCCACCCTCACCCCCACCCTCTCGCTCCGCCGCAAACCTCTCCGCCTCCCGACTCTCCCTCTCAGTCTCCGCCTTCTTCTCATAATATGCCGCCACCTGCTCCTCCCGATACTCCCACCGCGGATCCAACTCCCGCCGCCAAACCGTCTCATTCCAGACACACTCCCCCTCCCACCCCCCCTCGCACGGCACAACCACCGACCCCTCCGGCATGATCCCCGACGGCGTAGCCCCATACGCCCAGACACACCCGTCCGTAAGCCTCGCCGCGACCCCCAGGTCCTTCTCCAGCCCAAAGACCTTGGCGCCTAGAGCGAACATGCCGCCGAGGAAGCACGTCAGGTGGGGCACCTCGTACTGGACGCTCGCGTCGGTGGTGGGGTCGCCCCGCGTGGTGAGCTTTGCGGCGAAGAGAATGTCGGCGTTATCGGGGACCATGGGGCGGTAGAGGAGCCACTCTTTCACGGAGGCGATGGTCTTTTCGTGGAGGGTGCGATACTTTTCTTCGAGGCCGCCGAGGAGGAGGTATTCCTGAGTCTTGTTAGAAAGCGTTCTTTGGGTGTTTTGGGATGTGTGTAAAGGGAGTTGGAAAGAGAGGGGGAAGGGGAAGGGGGGGGAGAGGGCTTACCTTGGGGAAGTACTCGTACGTCGAGTCCTGGCTGCCGCCGACACTGTACGACTCGTACCCGCGCCCGTGGGGCACAATGTCGGGCTGCTTCACGCAGTCGAGGTCGATGGCGGAGGCCAAGCTCCACGGGTTGGGAGGCGCATGTACTGATTCCGCGTTCTGCTCGCGGAAACCCCGCTTCGAGAGGTGGTTCGCGGCCTCATCCACACCGGCTTCCTCAGGTGCATCGGAACCCTCCTCAACACCACTCCCCTCCCCATCCTTCTTCTCGCCCTTGGGATACGACGGCCCCGCAAAGGAGGCCGCAACCTCCACAAGCCCGCTCCCATCCCGATCCCTCATCGCAACCGGCGCCCTCGCCTCGCCGCCCCCCTCCACCGCCTCCTCATACGCCCTCTGCCTCTCGAGGTTTGTCGCCGTCCGATTACACCCGCTCACGTCCAGGCTCTCGGGGAAGATCCCCCCGAGAGTCGTCCCCCTCTCCTGCAGGTCCGCGAAGGCGTTTGTGATCCGTGCCACGGCGTCGTAGTACTTTGCGCGGCCGGTGAGCTGCGAGAGGCGGGTGAATTCCATGAGGAGGGAGCCCAGCTCTGCGACGTTGACGACGGAGGCGCGGCGGGGCTGTGAGACGAATTCGGGACGCCAGTGGTAGTAGAGGATGGGCATGCGGTTCGGGGTGTCGAAGGCGCCCATGAGTATCTCGGCGAGCTCCTCCGCCTTCTCCAGCAACATGCCGTACCCGCCCTCCGCGCCACCGCTGACGTCGTAAGCAGCCAGCAGCCCGCCCAGATACCGGATCGTCGTCTCAAAAACGGGAATGTCGTTCCGCGTGGGGCTATAAGTGAAATCAATACCGCGCACCGCCTCCGCCGCCTCGTCAAACTCCTCCCTCAGCCCCATGATCCAGAGCGTGTCGAGTGAGTCCACCAGCGTCGCGGCCCACCCGCAGAAGGGGTCGCGGTAGGAACGCGAGACTGGGGACAGCTCGTCGTGCATCCAGGCGAAGGCGCGGTAGCCCTCCCAGGCGCGCGACATCTCGGCCTTGATCTCGGTGAGGCGGCCCTCGCGGAGGGTACGCGCCGCGGGGGCCTCGGGGGGGAAGTCGAATTGGATCTTGGGGATGGGGCTGGGGGCGCCGGTGGGGAGGTGGATGAGGGATTCCTCGGGGACGGGGAAGTTCTCGGGGAAGCTACGCCAGTGGACCTGGCTTGAGGTGGGGGTGGAGGGGAGGTCCGAGGCGGCGGTGTCTAGGTTCTGGTCCGGGGCCGGCGTGGTGGCAGCGTCGTTGGCGGGCAAGTCGCCCTGGGGTTCGTTCGACGCGGGGGTTGGTGCGGCGGGCGGATCGAGCGGCTTATCGCCATCCTGCCCGGGCTGCGCGTGGCCCTCGTGGCCCCCAATTCCTCCATGCCCATGCTCCTCGCCGTGCTCCGGAGGCGACGGAGGCACAACCGGCCTCTGCGCACCATGATATCCCTCCCCTCCCCTCACCGGAGGACCAAACGCCCCCTCACTCCCCTTCTCTACCGGCCTCTCCCCAAGCCCCGAACCGCGTCCCGCATCGACGCCATCCCAGGCGCGGTTATTCGCGGCGCGGTAGAAGAGAAACACGACGACGGCAGCAACGAAGAGGAGCAGCCTGTATCTCCGCCGCGGCATCATGGCTGGTTCCGCGCCTTTTCCCGGCTCGAGGGTATCTCTGCCGAGTAGATTCTGGCGTGTCGCGACGGGCGGCGAAAGGGAGTCCAGTCGGTCGTGGCTCGCGGGTTGGAAAAGGAGCGTGGGCGAGCTGGAGGCAGCGTCGCAACCGCGGCGGCGGCGGACGGCAAGTCGGGACAGGGGTAGCTCAGGGGAGCTTTCCAGGGGTCTTTTTTTTTTCAGGGTCTCGCTCGGCGTAATACAGGGCTGACTAAACTCGTCCAACGCACCCTCGTACGTATCGCATCGCGAGATTCAATCTTGTCTCCAGGCGCTTCCAGCAACTGAAACGGTGAAGTAAGTTGTGCTTTGGAAAGGAGCGCCAACTCTCTGCTCGGCGGGTCAGGACAGCGTGGTCGACCTAAGCGAGCCGCCGGCAGTTTTCGGAGTCTCACGGGACATGTCAGATGCGGAAAATGGAAACGCGGAAAGGGGCGTGCAATTCTGGTGGGAAGGGGCCGCGCCAAGAGCCGGCAATGTCCGCCGAGACCGTCGGGGGTCGAAGGGACCCTCTGGGAACGGCACGTGGGCGCCCAGAAAGGAGCGGCTAATATGCCTCCCCCCCATAGCATCGGGTCCCGTCACTGCAGTCCCATGGCCATGCGAAAAGGCGTCCTCGATGGAAGCGGATAAAGCCCCGTCCCAATTCAAGCTTAACACCTTGGCGGGAAATGATGGGCGCTATAGGGCGAATTACGGCGGTCCCACTGCAACCGCACCCGGAACTTCGGAGGACCCTACGGCCTTGGCGCTTTCCTGCCAATATTGCTCGTGACCTTTTTTTTTCCCCCTCCTTTTCGCGCGGTTCCTCTCCGTCTAAGCGAGGCCCGTGCCTGAGCTTGGACCTCAGCTAAGAAAGCTTGTACTAGTAGGGTGTTCGTGGGCACGTGAGCCGCTGCCCGAGAAAGGGTCTCCGGCAAGGAGACATATGGGGCAGGGTGTCTCGGGGCGCCCCGATCGATCTGCGGGGAAGTGGGGACGCCCAAGAGCTCCCCGCCTCGGTCGAGACACCCTCCCGAGACCCTTTAGCTCGTGACGGGGTGCGACGACTTGGACCTTGTAAAGCCACCTGGGCGTCTCATGCTTATCACGAGTAGGACGGCGGCAGGTATATGGCAGAAGCCACATTTAGTGGTTGAAAGGAGCCTGTCTGCCCTGTTAAATGTGGACCGTAGGCTTATTAACACTGATACTACTACCTCAAAAGTTGCCTCCCCCTACCCATGTCTTAAGCAACCACACAGAAAAGAAGGCTCAAGTGAATCCTGCTCGGATGCTCCTACTAGAATAAAAGTCCCTGATACGCTATCCGAGGAACCCACTTCTCCACTCCAGAGAGAAGTCGTCGGCCACGCAAAGCGGGGAAGACGGGTAACAGACCGTCCCATGAATAATCATCCACCCCAGTCCGTCACAGCCCCCGTGGCACCCCCATATATACTGTAGACACCCCCGTCCCACTCGTACGGGCGCCAACACAAGTCCTCCATCCTTCATACACAAGGACCCCGCCAGTCCCACTGCCATTAGTATATAAACAACCCCCTCACTCTACCCTGCCCATCATCACTCAAGGTCCCGCCCCCGAATCCTGGCGTGCAGCCCCGTGTTCCGGAAGTCGTAATTCGCATCAAGCTCGCAGAATGGGTGCTCGCCCAGCAGCTTGTCCGCCGTCGGCCGGTCGTATGGATTCCTAAGTCCCACCGTCAGCTTTAGTCTCAACAACCCACAACCGCCCCAACCAAATCACCGAGAAAAAAAGGAGGTCCAAGAAGACAGAAAGGGGATGAAAAGGGAAGGGGCCAACTTACACCTCGAAACAGTCCAGCATAAATGCATACGCAACCGGCGTAATCGCCTCGCGGATCTCCTGCGAAATAGGCGGCGTCTCCCCGTTCGCAATCTTGTAAATCGCCCCAACAGCCTCCTCCCTCGCCCACGGCCGCCTCCCCGCAAACATCTCCAGCACCACGCACCCCAGGCTCCAAATGTCCACCTTGGCGCTGTACCCCTCGCCCTCGGACCGGATCACCTCGGGCGCCATCCAGAACACCGACCCCTGCATGTTGTTGCTCTTGTCGTTGCCGTAGATGTTGTCCGTCTTCTTGCTGATGCCAAAGTCTGAGATCTTGCACGTGCCGTCCAGATCCAGCAGGATGTTGTCCGCCTTGAGGTCCCGGTGCAGGATGCCCTCGCGGTGGAGGTACGCGAGGCCCGAGAGCGTCTGCCGCGTCAGGGAGCTCACGACCTCCTCCTCGAACTTTCCGTGCTTGCGCAGGCATGAGCCTACGCTACCACCGGAAATGTACTCGAGGAAGATGGAGATGCTCGCCTCCTTCCTCTCGCACCCCAGGTACTGCACAATATTGTCGTGGTCAAGGTGCTGCATGGTATCAATCTCCTGATCCAGCCCCGCCACCAGCTCCTTCATTCGCGCCCTGTCGTTTCCCGCCGCCTTGCTATTCACCTCGACCTCCTTCACGGCAAGGAACTCTCCGGTCGTCGCGTTCATGCCCAGGTACACCCGCCCGTACGTCCCCTTGCCAATCAGCTGGCCCTTGAACCACCGGAACGTCGTCTGCCGCTTCGGCAGCGTGTCCTGCGGAATCTGCGGCATACGCAGGCTGTCCCGCGCGGGCTTGATCTGCACAATGTTGGCGTTGAACATCTTGGTGCTCTTCCTCCTCGACAGCGCCGACGACCGGCTCCCCTGGCCCCCCTGCGTCGACGCCGTCGTGAACCGCTTGTTCGCCTCGTGCGCGCCCCGCGCAACCTCACGAATCGACTTGAGACGCCCGAGACCCCCCGCCTTCCTCATGCTCTTTTGCGCAACGCTCGTCACGCTCGGCGCTTGCACCGACGGGGGCCTGTCCGACGCCTTTAGCGTCGACTCATCCGAGCCTAGCGTGTCGTTGTCGTTGTAAAGCGACGCTGCCTTGGACCCAGGCAGCGCGGCCAGCGCCTCCCGCGTCGGCTGCTTCCCGTGGCTCGACCCCGCCGTTCCAGCCGCCCTGGCCTGCTCGCCAGCCTCTTCGCCTTCCCGTATCGGCGACGGCGGCTGGTTCCGCCCGTCCTGGCCCTCGTCGAACACGGGGAGATCAAGATCGAGGTTCGGGAAGAAGTCATCCAGGTTGTTCACGAGGGCGTCGGTCGTGGGACGGTTCGCCCACACGTCCTTCTCGACGAACGACTTTCTCCTCGCCAGCTTGGTGTCCTCCGACGACTCCCACCCCTCCGACGGCGTTGCCGGCGTCCTCCGCGAGCCTCTAGACGACGCGTCATCGCCGTCATGTGTGGCCTCGGGACTGGCGGAGTGGAACTGCGGCGAGGTGAACGAGACGGACAGCCCCTTCTTAGAGCGCTGCGTGTCGAGCGTCAGGCTCGGCTTTCTCGCCTCGGCCTCGGAGACGGCCTTGGTCTTGTTCTGAATCGGAACCGCGAATAGACCGTCATCCGAGTCGTCGTCGGAATCGTCTGCCGCCGATTGCTGTGCCTGCGAAGGCATCGGCTGGGCAAAGTCCACGTCGTTGTCCGTGAAATCGACGTTCGGCCCGTGGCTCTTCGTCCTTGTTAGCGTAGACTCCGGCCTGCCTTCCGGCGGCCCCTTCACGGGCTCAGAAACATTCCGGTTAGGGGTCCTGGCCCGAGGCGCCACGTGTGCAGACGACTGGCCCACGGCACCGAGGTTCCGGCCCACCCCGGCCAGGGCACTCCCTAGGGACGGGAATGATCCGCCAGATGGGGCCGAGCCCTGCTTCCGCTGTGCGGAATCATTTGTCGAAACATGCGACAGCCTGGAGCCGGCGTACCCGTCGCTGTTCGCCTGGGGTTGTCGTAGATGATGGCCTCCCCTCCGGCTGAGCGAATTGGCCTTGATAAGCGTCGCGGACAGGTCGCTTGGCGGCGCCGGCGGCTTCCGCACGGGGAAGAGGTTATCGGGCCGCCTGTCCTCGAACGGTGATGTTCTCGGCTGGTCAAAATCGACGGTCCGTCCTACAATAGCCCCGTACTCGGCAGCCTCCGACGTGAGGGCGGTCGCGTCCTTCGCCGTCAGCTGCTTCCTCTTGGCGAGGTACTCCCGCTGCTTCTTCTCGAGAGCGGCCTTGTATTCTTGCGATTCACGTGCCAGCGCTTCCTCATCCACCTTGTTTTCAGTGGAGAGTGCCGGCCTTGCCGATGGCGGTGTCGACGACGACCTTCGTCGCGTACCACTTAGCGTAGCATACGTATCGGCGTCCGCACTCATCCCCGGGGGTAGGAGGCCCGGCGAGTGTCCACCCGTGATTATGGAGGGCACGCTGGGGCTAGCCTCGGGGTTGCTCGTGCCCACTCGTCGGATGAAAAGCTTCAGGTTCGCGGCCGGGTCTGCCTTTGCTTTTTTGTGGCTCGCGAGCAGCTTCTGGTCATCCAGAGGCTCCTCGTGCTCCATCTTTCCAAGATTCGTAATGTGGAGCTCCATGTTCTCGTAGTCCAGGATCCCAAGGTTACCGCAGATGACTTGACGGAGCTCCAACGCCGACTCCTGGTCGGTAATGTCGCACATGCGGTAGTTCCACCCGTCGACCGTAACGAGTATGTAGTTCCTCCCCGGGCACGGCTTCTTGTGTAGGAAGGGAATGCTGAACTGGTGGGAAGACGAGCGGGACTTCTCTGCCCCTGCCTCACCGTTCCCATATCGCAGTTCGAGATGAGGCGGCTTCTGAGCGTCGGGGGAGTTTGGAGAGTCCGTATCGTCCGGAGAGACGCCGTCCTGCCGCTTCTTCCGCGATAAGAAACCTAATAGACCGCGCGAGTCCTTCGCCAACGGCGGCTCCGCGCCCGGCGTGGTGTCCTGCGGCGACAGGCGCTGCCTATCAGGACCCCGTCCGGGCATGACCATCTCGCCGAGGTTGAGACGGCTGGCCCCGGCGGGGACACCGCTTCCGTAAATGGCGGCGTTCGACGAAGCCGAGTCTGTACTATCCCTCGAGCGATGGCCAAACTTGGTAGAGCGCGGGGATGCTGATATGGAAGCTGACGTCGACGGAGGATGGAGCTCCTGAGACTGAAGCTGTGGACTCGCCCTCGGACTCGCGCCGAAGCCAAGCTCGGCCGGCTCATTCGCCCCCGGACTTTGCCTCCGGCCGTCGGCGTCGAGTTGTTTTAATGCGGCTCTGTGGTTCGAATCGGGATTCATAGAGGGGTTGCTATTGAGGTTGGGTATCTGTCTAGTCTGTGAGTATCTTCGGGCGGCAAATCCTGGGCCGGGGACATTCAGGGGTGTCTGTAGCGCGTAAATTAGCGGTCTGTTCCACCAAAAGCAACAAGACCAGAGACATACATTAGGTGACTCCACATCTCCAGCGGCGATCTTGGACGTGTCGAGTTGCTCCCCGCGAACAATGGTCCTAATCGCACGACGCATCCGCTTCCCCTCCAGTCGCTCGGCGTCCTGATTCCAGCCCGTCCCGCTGCTGGCACACTGCATGGCGAGGCGGGGATACACCTGCTGGTGCATCAGGCCAGAGTTGCCGCGGCCGGTCCGCAGGCTGCTGAGCTCGAGGAAGTGCATCCCGCACAGGTTAAGCGCCTTGAAGGTCTCCTGCCAGTCCCGCGAGAAGGAGTTGGCCTGGAGCCAGGCGAGGACCCGCTCCATCGGCCACTGCGCCGCCAGCTCAACCGGTATGGCCGACGGTGTTGATGACAGCGTCGAGACCGCCGAGGCCGACGACGCATTTGATATACCACGGGTCGCCATGGGATTGGCGTGGAGCCGGTCGCGATTTACGGACTCGTCCATGGAGGCGGTGGCGGCCGGGTCGGCGCTGTTCTGGGGCATGCCAGTCCACAGAGGCTGTGACGAGTGATTAGAGTACGGGTTGTTCGCGTCTTCGAGTCCGAAGCCGGGTATGCCTACGCCTTCTCCATACGTGTCACCCTGAGGTATATAGGTCGCGGACATCTGCTCGCTCGGCGGCGGAGGCGGCGGTATCGCGATGGTCGAGCCGGTGGGAATCTGGCCGTGGAGCCTGGGGTTATAGGCCTGGACCGGGCCGGGCGGCGCCGGCATGCCGACGCCGGCGCGGCCGTCGTACATTCTCGGCATCACGTTCGGCCACGGTGCGTTGTTCGGCGGAGGGGGCCCCGGCGGCGGCGGGGGGGCCATGCCTCCGGGCGCAGGCTGGTTGGCGGCTGGGTATCGCGGTGGGGGCGGCGGGAAGTTGACCATGTTTCCCATCTGCTGGCGCATCGGGGGAGACATCGGAGGCGGCGGGGGCGGCGGCACCTGGTAGGGCCGCGACGGGTCCCGTTGCCCGTTCTGGTACATGATGATGGCGTGGAGCTAAGGAGCTATAAACGAGGGTCGCCCGTCCGCCGGTATGGGCAGAGAATGTTGGGGGAGGAGAGGTGGCATCCGCCGGGGCCAACAGCGAGTGATAGTCGCGCAGAATCGGAGCGGTTGGGTAGGGTTGTGCTCTGGCGGTCGTAATCCCTCCCGGGGCCACGCCAGGCGACAGGGATGTTTGCAGATTGAGGATAGCGCCGGACTGAAATGGAATGTAGCGAGCGACGGTTTGGCGTGCAGGGGTGATGATAGAGCCCTAGCAGGGGCTAGCCATTATCGACGATGCTGGACATGCGATGGTAAGATGCTATGTCTAGCACAGGCACATGAAGCGGAGCTCGTGCCCCAGGTGAGGAGAAGAGCAGGTCAAGAGCGAAGGCCTGAGGCTGGGCGGCTGGGCGACCTCTGGATACGGCATGGGCTGCAACCGTTGGCTGATGCAAGCGCCGGGCGGCGCAGGTCGACGGAGACCCTTGCAGGCCAGCGCGGACTGCCATTGATCCGGCTGTACTTCGGCTGAGTACATGGCGCTGCCCCGCTATCCGAAAGCCACCAAGACACTGAGACATTGACAGGCAGACGCTCCATGTCGGCCCCACCTGGATTGGCCAGTTACCGCCAGCTGCCCGCTGAGCGCCGTCTCGGTCTGGGATCGTCGTCAGCGACCGTTACGAAGTACGGAGATCCAGTGACCTTTTCCATTTCAAACCGACTTTCTTGACTGGTAGCCCGGCGATGGGAACCATTTTGAGAGTACGGAACAGTGCCTTCCCGCAACCACAGCCCGAAGCTGGTAACCCACCGCGGCTACGAGCATGGTGATGGACGAAACGCTCGGAACTCCGCGGGAGCGGGCTCGTGAAACCGTGGCCCGTGTTCCTGCAGTGAGTTCATCCCGCGGCCGTAGCTTGGAAAGCAGATTTCTAACCTAATGATTCGAAGTGTGACAACTGCAGGGAGCGCAAGGTACGGCTCCACCCGCTGCTCACTCCACGCGCCGGAGACTAACCTATCCGCCAGACGAAATGCAATCGGGAGGCGCCGTGCTCGAGCTGTGTCACGGCCGATGTGCCCTGTCGCGTGACGCGGACGAGGCCAGAGAAGCGCCAGCGTATTCTCATCTCGGCCAGGTACGACGAGACTCTTGAGAGTGTCGACAGCCGCCTCCAACAGCTTCAGGAGACAGTCAATTCGCTCCAAAAGGACGTCCGCCAGTCTTCAGAGTCGTCTCAAACTGGCCGCGGGCTAGAATTCGAGTCCTCGTCCATTCCCCTTAACGGCTGGGTGCCGCGCCTCTCTGCCGCGAGTGGATGGTACAAGGGCAATTCGTCCTTCGATGCTCAGGTTGGACGCATGGCGGGGACCCTTGGTGCGCTCACCGCTCACTCCTCTCTGGGCGATTCTGTGCACGGAATACCATCGTCCCACATGCCGGGACACCTCGTAGGCTCAGGTGCTGAATCTGCGGCTGGTCATCTGCAGACCAACACAGCGCCGCTTATCGAACAGCACCCCGATCTCGCGAGGCATGCTCTACCCCCAAGCGACCCCGTGCTGAGACTTCTTCGCCTGGCGCAGATGGAAAGGCAGCGCTTTTTTGTCGATCTCTTTGTCCTCGACGAGCCGGAGTTTGTTGACCTCTGCCGCGAGGTATTCTTCGCAATCAACCCGTACACGCTATATACCTGGGCTGTTGTAAACATCGGGCTTTTCTATCTGTTCCTCGATCTGAAGCCGGACCGCTACGCTGAGATCGGCGTGGATAGTAGCGACGTAGACACGATCACGGAGCTTCTAGCCGCGAATGCTTGGGGTGCAGTGGACAGCTTCCGGGTGTGCTCCGAGCCATCCATAGAAGCATGTCAGGCCCTGGCCCTGCTTGTAAGTCGATATCCAACCCTCGCTAAGACAATCCACCAACATGCAGCCAGGGCACCTTTTGCATGAAATCCGGCCAAATCAACAGAGCGTGGACACTTGTCTCCACCGCCGCCAGAATGACCCTCGACCTCGGCCTCCACACCCTTCCCCAGAGCACAACCCCCGACCGCGACTCTTCCCGGAAGCGCAAACTCTTCTGGCACCTCTACACCATGGACACGGGCATCGCGCTCACCCTGGGCCGCCCGCAGTCCATCCACCTGTACGACGTCTCGACGGAGCGTGCGAGCCGCGGCGTTGATGTCCTGGGGATACCCGGCAAAATCTACGTGGCCTTCTTCGACATGGCGATTCTAGAGGGGGAGATGCAGCCGCGGTTGTTTTCGGCGGGTGCGCAAGTACTTCCGAGGCATGTGCGGGCGCAGAGGGTTGAGGAGTTCCGCGCGGGACTGGCGCGGGTCCACACGGAGTTTAACAGGGTGAGGAGAGTCCCCGTTCCTCGAGTGTAGGACACATTTGCTGATGACCTATAGGTCCGCGAGGACTCTACTTCGACCTCGCCGTTTGGTGAAGCCGCCGTGCTGTTGAACTTGCTGCTGCATTCGCTAGAAACGGTAGTCTGCAGTGCCCTTGGCCCGGACACCCAGGATCCCAATTCTCCTGCGCGGAGCCACTCCTGCGCTGACTGCGTCAAAGCAGCTCGCGAATGTCTATCCCTACTAGTAAAGGTAGGCACAGCGGCGAGGAGTGACGGGAACACCAAAGGATGGGCGAGGTTCTTGAACATGTACGTCTGATGAACTACCGATTCGATCTCCTCCCCCCCGTTAACTATTTTTACTTTAGGTTCCTGTCATTGGCGCCTTTTACTCCCTACATCGTCCTCGTAACACACGCCGTCACCAGTTATACCGCCAACGACATCAATCTCCTCGCCTCTGTGAACTCGGTGCTAGAGCCAGTAGCCCCCAGCTCGCCGATTGCCGAGAACCTCCACAATAATTGTACGAAATTGTACCAGCTTGCGGAATCGGCAGCTCGTCAGCGCCTGGGGAATGGCCCGACCGATATGCTACTGGCCTCCTCGGGCGATTTCACGGGCGGGTTCCAGTCGGGGCCTCTTAGCTTGCAGGAAACTGTGAGCACGACGGACGGGTCGACGCCGGGGATGTCACTTGGGGATTATCAGATGGTTCTTGCTGGACTGGATGTGGACGCTTCGTGGGGGCAGATGTAAAAGCGGTGGCCTACTTGTACGTGGGCATTATCGTTTGTATAGATCGAGCGAGCGATTAACATTGATACATAAACAATGCACCACGTGAATGGAGTTTCATTATGTTTCCCGGCAATAGCCCTTCGCGATATTCATAGTCCAACTCCTCAATCCTCGTCTCTCACACAAGACCAACCCACTATCTGCCTTTTAAAAGCTCGACACGAGATTTTAAATTCAAAGAAAAAGTCCACTTACCAATACCTAGGTATACGCATGAGACAGCAATGATACGTATCCCCTTAATGTCTGATTGCACCGGGTTTCGTGACATTCGCTGTCCGTCCCGGCGCCCCACTTTTCCCCGGCGGCCTCGGCCCCCGGGAGACCGGGATATGCACTCGGTCAACCCCAATTTTAGGGACTACTTCCTGGGACGGGTCGAAAACTCTTACAAGGATTGGTCTACAGGAGCCCGAGGCCACTCGGCGTCTTCATTCCCCTTGGCTGAAATGAAGGAGGGACGGATCTACAGATACGACGGGCGGAGTGCGCCGAGACAGGCTGCTTTCGTGCGTACGCGCATCCGGGCCTAGGATGCCAGTCCTTACACTCTGAGTCGGGGCTATATCAACGTGGATATTCACGCAACGTCCGTATCGCTGACGCGGCGCCGTAGAATAGTCCGGGAGTGGCCGCCCCGGGGGTCCGCCGACGAGTATATGAAGCGGCAATTGTAGAAGAGGAGAAAGCCCTTCCT
Source organism: Scopulariopsis brevicaulis (assembly GCA_017657125.1). Lineage (NCBI taxonomy): Eukaryota > Fungi > Ascomycota > Sordariomycetes > Microascales > Microascaceae > Scopulariopsis > Scopulariopsis brevicaulis. Next base: position 12,997 of record JAGFNX010000294.1, read on the forward strand.
ATCAGCAACATTAAAGATATCCGCTTCCGAACACTGCATCTGACGCCTAGTTGGCGATTATATATTCCTCTGCTTTCTACATTGATTTGCCCAGCCACCGACGCGCAGCCGACTCACTACTCTTCCCTCCTTCCTCCTTTCGCAAACCATTTCGCTCCTCACAGCCGGAGCGATGGCTGGCATCGAGTATGGTATGTAGCACACTCTCTATCGAACAGCCTCACCGTCATTAGGTACCCCTTCCGGATTCTCCATCTAACGACCTGCCCCCGTTCTTAGATTTCAGCTTCTGGTTCTACATCCCAAACAAGGGCGCAGCAATTTTCTTCACCATCGCCTTCCTCGCCTCAACGGTTCTCCACTACTGGCAATGCCAGTAAGTCGCCCTCTTCCCCTTCTTTCCATCCCCTATATAAACCGTGCCTGGACTGACTGCTCTCTCCACAGTCACTATAATTACATGAGAGTAACCTGGCTCTTCATCGCCTGCGGCCTCATCTATGTCGTCGGCTTCGGGCTTCGAATCCTCGGTGGCTTTGGCTTTGACAACAACCTGGTCGTCTTCATCATCAGCGTGTGCCTCATCTACATCGTCCCGTATGTCCCTACTTTCCAACCCTCCCATCCCTCACTTAACGCTTCGCCACTAACAAAGCAACATCCAGCCCCCTCCTCGGCCTAGTAAACTACCACATCCTAGGCCGCACCCTAACCTACGCCCCTCACCACTCGCCCCTCCCTCCCGACCGCGTCCTCTCAACTTTCGGCCTCATCTCCCTCGTCATCGAGTTCCTCAACGGCGTCGGCTCCTCCTTCTCCTCGAACCCCTCCGCGTCGCCCGGCACGATCTCCGCGGGCCAAAATATGATGCGCGCGTCACTCGCCCTCCAGCTCATACTTAATGTGGCGTTCGCTTCGCTAGCGGGGTACTTCCACTATCGGTGCGCGAGGGCCGGCATCGGGGGCGCGAGAGGGGTCAAACAGCCCCTGATAACGCTGTACGTGAGCGTGGCGCTGATCCTCGCGAGGACGGTCTACCGCGTCGTGGAGCACATCGCGATGGAGAACATCGACCGAGACAACCCCGTGGACCTCGACCCCGTCGTCCGGGACGAGTGGTACTTCCTCGTCTTCGAGGCGAGCCTTATGGTCTTGGACATGCTCCTCTGGAACGCCCGGCACCCGAGGCGGTACCTGCCTGCGGATCCACGGGTATACCTTTCTCGGGATGGGCGGACGGAGCTGGAAGGGCCTGGGGTGGAGGATCTCCGGGGGCGGGCCGCGAAGATTTTTGATCCGTTCGATGTTATGGGGATGTGTCGGGGGCGGGATAAGTCGAGGGCCAAGTTTCACGGTGGAGAGACGGGGGAGCCGTACATCGCTCTCGGGGATCGCTGAGGGTGGCCGGGTCGCCCTTACTTTGACTTCTTTCATACACTCGTATCTGCTTGTTAGATCGAAAATCAGTGGATTGGCTTGATAGATATCTGGGAAAGGATCGTGTACAAGGGGAGCTTGTCAACTTTTGAAAGGTTATAAAACGAGAGCACATACTCCGATTTCATTCCTTTCGCTGTTCCACGTACCTCGTATATGCCCTGCCTCGAACAGGCTCGGGAACAGTAGACTGCCAGACTATACCGGCTCCCGCTCTTTCACTGAAAAGGATATGTTTAATAGTAGGGATCCATGACATTAATACCGTTGCTACCAAAAATGCCAAGATTGTCCAAAACCCAAAGCCAGCACTGCAATGTCACACGGCAAGCATAAAACCAAGGTCGAACAGCCAATTCCAAAGAAGCCCAAAAAACGCCCATCGCCATGCTCCCATGTCCTCAAGGCCAGCACTTCCAGCCCCTCACATCACACTACAGTTATTCGCAACATTGTTCACAGAGTACGCCTCCCGACACTGCTCCAAATACCCCTCCTCCTCCGCCGACCCCTCCACAACATTATGCTTTCTTACCAAGCCCCGAACCTTAAGACTCTGCTCTCCCTCCCCATGCCACCAAATTAGCGTCTGCACCAGCGGCCCGTCCTCGTCGTCCGTCTTAATCTCCCACTTGCCCGACGAGACCTCGACGTCCGCCATGTCGGAGGGAAAATGGAACTCGGGGAGGTACACCACCGTAGGGGCCTCATTCTTCACTTTGACCGCCTTCAGCTTAAGGTTAAACGTGCAGGACCGCAAGTCGAAGCCGTACTCCGTTATCGTGCCGGCGACGAACACGGGCGAGGGCCGCACGATTGCCTCTGCGGCGCGGTACCCCTGCGTGTCCGACGTCGCGGGACCCTGTCCCGGCTGGGAGGAGATCGACGGCGCGGTGAGAACCTTTTGGAGGTTATCCGGCGTGACGCTCGTCTCGTCCGGAACATCCCTGGAAGACGACGTCCGTGGCTTTAAATTCTCGAGGGACGAGCGTGGCACGGCAGATATGGGAAGCGGCTTATCGTCCAGCGAGTAAATCGACAAATCCTCGCCGTTCCACTTGTCACCCCGCTTATGCGTGTTCGTGACCATATACACCCACAGAAAAGACCCCTCCATCAGAGAACCCTCAACACCGTAGTGGTTCGCATCCAGCGCCGCCGACTGGCTCGAGTAGTCGCCCGTCTCGTACGCGTACTTCTCGTCCATGTCGTACGGGATGCCGAACTCGGTCAGCATGCACGGGTGCTTGCCGGACCTGTCCCGCCCCTCCTGCCGCAGCGTCGCGAGCTGGTCGCGGAAGCAGTTGCGGATGGCCGTCTCGCCGACCTTGATGGCGAAGACGGGGTGGTAGTACTTGCCGCGGAGGACGCCGACGACGTCGACGTTCCACGTCCGATTCCACTTCTTCGTCATGAGAGTGATGCCATCGTAGAAGTGCGGCGCAAAGGCCATCTTTGGATCGTCGTCTTTCGTGCCGGCAATCTGAGGGGGCAGCTCGAGCGTCGGGTACTGCATGAGGAGCAGGGAGTTCTTGTGCTCCGCTCGGATGGCGTCCCTGAATCTGCGATAGAGGTCCATAAAGTAGGTGTCCGTAAAGACCGGATAGTCTATGGTCTCCCCGTTTTGCGGATTCTTGGCAAAGTAATCCTTCTTCAGGAGGGTGTCCGTTGCGGGATCCCACACCCCGTGCTGCGCCCAAATACACTCGCCCAGCTTCCACCCAGGGTCGCGCTTGTATCCGTACCTCGAGTCGTCGTAGTCCGCCGGCAGCCATGCCTGCTCGCCGTGTGGGTCAATCAACGTAGTGCCGTCCTTGTAAGGTCCCAGGCCGCCCATTTCCCACGTCTCGATCTCGCACGCCCTCCCGGACCCGGTGAGGAAGCACTGCCATGTCGTCGGGAGAGTCCCTTTTTTCAGGGCCTGCTCCTTGGGGATAACGCTGACGTCCTGATGTCCGATAATTCCACGGTTAGGCTCGTTCATGCTCTCCCATCCCACGACTACCACGTCCTCGAGGTCGCCAGCCTCGCGGATCCTCTTCGCGAGGTGGGCGCAGGCGTTGACGAAGTGGGACTGCAGGTAGTCCTGTATGTTCATGCCATCAATTATGCATTTCGGCGCAAAGTCCCTGCCACCAAAGAAGAGAGTGAAGATCGTAGATGTTGCCAGGCGGTAGTAGTTTGTCGACCAGATCATCTTCGGGAACTCGTCGGGGTTGGGGTAGGTATTCTGGACGAGCGCTGCCTCCGTAGCGGCGAAGCTTTGAGGGTTCAGACCGCAGGCGTATATCGTCCACATCGGGGCTCCCGATCCGCCAGAGAATCGGGACCACTGGGAAAGGGTTGGTTAGCTCAGATGCACTTCGAGCGATACAAGGGAACGCCAGAGCCACGTACCACGTCCTGGTGGGGATCCATGAACACGTAGAACCCATACTGCCCCGCAATCCTCAGCAGCTCAATCGTATGCTGTATCCACGTCTCATCGTACTTCCCCGGCCCCGCGGCCTCGATGGCCTCCCATGTAAAGATGTATCGAAGAGAGTTGTACCCATACCGCCGCAGCCTAGAGAAATGCTCGTGGGCGTCGGAAACGGGGAAGGGTCGGGCGTGGAAGTTGACCGAGTCGCCGTCGAAGAAGTCCTCGGCCACGTACGACGACTGGTCGGGGTCGCTGGGGAACTTGGCGTCACTGGCGACGTTGATGCCGCGGATGAGGACCTGGCGGCCGTGGGGGTCGCGGAAGTGGCCGTCTTCGATGGTCAGGCGAAAGGCGGGGGGTGTCATGTTCCACCTTGGGGCTTCTTGCCAGGGATGAGACGGTCGTGCGACGGGATGGGAGGAAACGGAGTGAGATTCCGCCGGCTGTGGAAGGACGCACGAGGACGGACGGATCGGCAAGCGGCGGTCGCTAGGGTTCGGGGTTATCCAATACTCCTAGGACTCAGAGAACAATGCATTAAAAAGTTTGGGGATGAAAATGTCGTGGGCCGCGAAATGGAAAGAGGAGGTTGTCACGGTCTCGGCAGCGTCCATGACGGCGGGGGATGCGGGAAGGTTGGAGACCTGGAGTCTCGGACCTGGGGTACGCCCGGCGCGCTGTCATTGGCCGACCCACTAATCCGCCCTGGCCACCCACCCCCTTCGGGGACGGAGTCCGCACTTCCCGAAGTTAGCGCCAGTGAACGCAGTCGCCAAGCCCCAACTTGCTCACCGTCCATACGCGTATTCTTCTTCGTCGCCATCGCGCGAGGATGAGAAATGTCCACAATGGCATGAGCTATCCATCACGATGAGTCTGGCCGCCGTCTTCCCGCCGCTTCATTTCCTATCTCTGAAACTTTTTCTTGCCACGTATTGAGACCGCATGGTATATTTTTATTTTAATAACATAATAGTTACATCCAGCTTCTCCGGTGCCGATTCCTGTGACTCTGGCGGGGTGCAACTCGTCGACGACAGATGACGCTCTAAATGGCGCGACCTCAATATTTTCTTGGCGGATGACGAGTGAGGCAGCTGGGGCCGCCTGCCTGCGGTACTTGAGCGTGATAGAGCCTTTTGCACTTCGCCGCGAATTCACGGCTCTCGGCTGATCCCCGGCAAACAAGCTGAAGCTCCCACCTGTACCTGCCGTTCGACGTCAATTCCGCTGCGGTTCACGAAAGAAACACCGCCTACGGACGAACTTACCTCACGAACAAGGCGTCGACAGACTTCGTAGTGGAGAGCCGACAGTTGTACAAACTAGAAACTCCAAGGCAAGCTATGATAGCCAGCGACTGCCTCCCCACCACACCAAGCTCACGATAGGCCCGGGCTGCTACCCCACCATCACCTCTGCCCCTCCATCTCATCTTCCGTCACCATACATCGTGAGGCGGCATTACCAGCTCAACGCGCACGCGACCTCGCCTTGGGAGACCACTTCCAGCGGTCTAACGTTTTCTCCATCCATCCATAGGATCGAACGGTCTTTCGTCCCACAGCTCCGCCGCCATGGCGTCCGTCAAGGCTCAGCTGAAGGCCATCGGCGACGCCGTCAAGAGGAACCAATTCGACGACGCCATCGAGCAGATCAACGCCCTCCTACAAAAAGACCCGAAGAACTACCTTGCGTATGCTGCTATCTTGTTCCACATTGTCGTCTTGCCTCGCTGACCAAATGCAGCCACATCTTCTTGGGCTTCTCACTAGAAAAGAAGGACCTTCTTGACGATGCTGAAAAGGCGTACCAGAGTGCTGCCTCGATCCAACCGCAGGGCCCTCAAGCCTGGCAAGGCCTGATCAAGCTCTATGAGAGGCAGGGCAGCCGGAAACTGGCCGCCCACAAAGATGCAGTAATTAACGTCGGGCGCGCCTTTATCTCCTTGAATGAGCACCAGAAGTGCCGGGAGGCGGTTGAGAAGTTCCTCGACTTTACCAAGGCCCTCGGTGAATCAAAGCACTACGTCGATGCGATGGGCCTGATGACTCCCGATAGCCCTCTATACGAGGCGCTAGAGGGCCATGTGCCCCATGCGGCGGTTACTTACGAGACGATGGCCACCACCCTCGAGGCTGACGAGAAGAAGCGGATAAACACACTCATTGGAGAGCGGCGGACGCGGATCGGCGCCCGCCTCAATGACGTCACAGTCCAAGTGAAGCAGGAGGTTCTCAGCCAGAGCCTGCTCGAGCACATCTACCGGCAGCTTATCAACTGGACCATGGACGACGAGGTGCGGCGGAACACCGAGGAGAAACTGCTCCGCCACTGCTATGACCGCCTCATCGTCACGCCGGCTGGCCCGGAGAAGTCTACCCAGCGAGATATCGTTATGAAGCTCGCTCACGACATGGTCATCATCAAACATCCCTTCAAGTTCGCGTGGGACATCGCCATTGATTGGCAGGACCACAAGGACATTGCCGAATGGGATGTTACGATACTCAGAGAGTACTGCGCTTTCTTCCCGGACAGCGACGTCTACAAGGTCATCACGGGCTTCTTGACAAGCCCCATCTCGCCGTTCCCGAAGCCGAAACCGCCGCCAGTAGGCGACATCTCCGAGGAGGAGACGGACACGAGCGAGGAGGACTCCGACGGCGGCGCCCCGACCTCCGTGGTCCCCGTCACGGACGAAGACAGGCTTCTGATGATGACCGACGGCATGCAGACTGCGACTTCACTACTGGCGTACCGGCTCATGGGGGAATATTATCAGTATCTCGAAGAGCACGAAACTGCCGCGGAGTTGATGCGCAAGGCCATCAGCCACCTCAAGGAAGAGCGCATCAAGTCCGGTTTCGCCTTTGACAACGTCGGCGATGCCTTCTTCCTCTACCTCGGGACCTCCCTCGTCTTCTATCAGTCACCCAGGCACCACGAAGAAGCCATGTCCCTCTTCAACAAAGTTCTGTCCCGCGACCCTGTCTCGACGCCAGCTCTGATCGGAGTGGGGCTAATCTACGAGGAGGAAGAGGAATACCCCAAGGCAGTTGACTTCCTAACTCGGGCTCTTGAGCGGGATAGCTCCAACCTCAGAGTGCGGACCGAGGCTGCCTGGGTCAGGGCCCTGGGGGGCGACCATGCAACGGCAAAGGAGGATCTTGAGGCATGCATACCGCTTCTCGAGAACAAGAAGGGGGCCCAGTCCAACAAGGAGCTCCTGGCCCTCGCCCAGTATCGCCTAGGCTGCTGCATCTGGAACCTCGACTCCTCCCGTGCCGCCAGGAAGGACCGTAAGGGGGCGTATTCGCACTTCCTCGCGGCGTTGAGGAACAACCTCAGCCTGGCACCTGCCTACACGAGCCTGGGCAAGTTCTACGGCGACTACGCCAAGGACAAAAAGAGGGCGAGGCGCTGCTTCCAAAAGGCCGTCGAGCTGTCCTCGTCGGAGGTGGAAGCCGCCGAGAGGCTAGCTCGGTCTTTTGCCGACGACGGCGACTGGGACCGTGTCGAGGTCGTCGCTCGTCGGGTGGTGGAATCCGGAAAGGTGAAGCCGCCTCCAGGCTCGAAGAGGAAGGGCATCTCGTGGCCGCACTCGGCTCTAGGCGTGGCCCTGATGAACAAGCTGGAGTACCGCGAAGCCATCGTGTCATTCCAGGCTGCGCTGAGGATCTCCCCAGAAGACTACCATTCGTGGGTCGGACTCGGCGAGAGCTACTACAGTTCTGGCCGCTACATGGCGGCTACCAAGGCCATTCTCCACGCCCAGAGCCTCGAGGAGACATCAGTATCCGACATCTCGGGCGACGTATGGTTTACCAAGTACATGCTTGCTAACGTCAAGCGCGAACTCGGAGAGTATGACGATGCCGTTGCCCTCTACCACGAGGTGCATGAGAGCCGGCCGAACGAGGAGGGTGTCATCCTCGCTCTGATGCAAACCATGGTAGAGAATGCCCTGGATTGTATCACCAAGGGTTTCTTCGGCACGGCGGTAGACTTGGCGCAGAAGGTCATCGATTTCGCGACCGCCACAAACGCGCATCTTCCCAGCTCCTTCAACTTCTGGAAGGCCCTGGGTGATGCCTGCGCGGTATACTCGGCTGTCAGGGACCGCATCGAACAGTTCCCGGCCGATGCGGTGCACAAGCTTCTCCAGGAGAACGAAATTGACTCCAAGGGAAGTATCCTTGCCGACGTGGACAAGATCCAGACCGACATTTCTGCGGCCGAGAGCATGTTTTCGGATGACGAGTTAGACGCTACTATTACAACCAAGTGTGCCTACGCGACGACCCTATGCTACAAGCTCGCAATCGATGTCTCCTCGACCGATATCCACGCCCAGGCCGTCGCATATTACAACCTTGGATGGGCGGAGTACCGTGTACACTGCTGTCTGCCCCCGCAGAGCGCCAAGAAGTCCAGCAGGTGGATCAGAGCCGCGATCCGGGCGTTCAAGCGCGCAATCGAGCTCGAGCACAGCAACCCCGAGTTCTGGAACGCCCTCGGCGTAGTGACGAGCCGCGTCAACCCGTCCGTCTCGCAGCACGCGTTCGTCAGGAGCCTGCACCTGGACGAGCGGAGTCCGGCGACGTGGACCAACCTTGCCACGCTGGCGCTGCAGCAGAACGACCTCAAGCTGGCGAACGAGGCGTTTACGAGGGCGCAGTCGAACGACCCCGATTACCCGTACGCTTGGCTGGGGCAGGGCTTCGTGGCACTCCTGTACGGAGACGCAAAGGAGGCGCGCGGGATCTTTACGCATGCCATGGAGATATCGGAGTCTTCGGCGGTGCCCGTCCGGCATCAGTACGCGGCATCCGTGTTTGATCACGTTGTCGCCTCGCCGGAGGTGGGCATCATGGACCTGGTCCAGCCCATTTACGCCCTCTCGCAGGCGCAGGCTATGCACCCCCGCGACCTCGCCTACCGGCACCTGCGCACGCTCTTCCAAGAGCGGATCCACGTGCGCAACAAGACGGTGGCCGTCCTGGAAGACATCTGCGCCAAGCTGGAGGCCGCGTACGAGAAGTCGGAGTCCCCCGAGGCTCTGGGCCGCTTCGCGCTCGCAAAGGTGGACCTCGCGCGTGCGTACCTCTCTGAGGAGATGTTCGACGCGGCGGTCGACTGCGGCGACATGGCGCTCAGCCTGACGGGCGACGAGGCGGAGCACGAGCTGAGCAGGGAGCAGCGCAATAGGGCGCGGCTGTCGGCGCACCTTACTGTCGGGATCGCGCAGTACTTCCGCGGCGACGTGCCCGGGTCAATCACGTACTTTGAGTGGGCGCTCGAGGAGTCGGACGGTGACCCGGACGCGGTATGTCTTCTCGCGCAGGTGCTCTGGGCGGCGGGAACGGAGGCGTCGAAGGACAAGGCGCGCGAGGTGCTATTCAGCGTCATTGAGGAGGCGTCGGACCACGTGCAGTCCGTTCTCCTGCTGGGCGTCGTGGCGCTACTAGACGACGACGAAGAAAGCCTCGACGCCGTGGTGTCCGAACTGCACGCCCTGCGGACGAGCGACAAGGTCAAGGATGCGGAGCACTCTCGCATCGGCACGGTGCTAAAGTGCATCCGGACGATGCCCGAGGAGCGCACGGAGGAGGACGTGCTTACCGAGATGCAGACGGATGTGCTGCTGCATCCGTATCAGCCGCACGGGTGGGTGTCGCTCGCGGAGACATCGGGCGCGGAGTATCCCGCCGCGATGGCTATGGGCGTCGCGATGGCGGGGATCCCGCCTAGGGGAACGCTGGAGGCGGGGGACCTGGCGAGGGCGTATGCGGGGACGGGGAGGGCGGCGGATGCGCAGGCGGGGGTGTTTGTTGCGCCGTGGGCGGCAGAGGGGTGGGATGCGCTTGGGGAGGCGGTGGCGTGTCTTGGGGAGTAGGGTGCTTGGGGGTAGCATAGTAATTATGGAAATGAGCATTGTACAATGTCGTCATTGGGTATCGTGGCTTCGTGTCCTTGTCAATCCTCACCCTCAACCGTCAAGCCTGGCCACCCGTTCCCCCCCCGCCCACCCACCCCCCCCCCCCCCCCCCCCCCCACCCCCCAC
>JAGFNX010000295.1:0-11722 GCA_017657125.1 Scopulariopsis brevicaulis
GGGGGGGGGGGGGGGGGGGGGGGGGGGGGATGGATACCCGCACCCGGAACGTGGCGTCGGAGTTGGACTTGCTTTCTGACGTTTCTTTTTTTCCACTTTCTATTTTCCTTCCTACGTCCAGCGACGCGTTCGCTCTCCCCGGCCACCGTCGATCTATCTGGTCGGTGACGAACAGCGTGGCTGCTTTTACGCCCTTGAACGTGTACATACGTTTCTTACTCTTCTTCTAGTCTGTCCGAGGGCCTTTTTGGGTGGTGTTTCTTGGCACCCGGTAGTTTTATTGTAATACCTAGTCTTGTTATCGTGTTGACTTACCATTGGGTTTGATGAGGGTGGTGGAGGAGGGAGGGTGGGGACGGAGATGGGAGAGATGGCGTGATGGAGTGTAATTACTTCTCACGCTTTTGATGCTTTTGATGTCCTTATCTCGTCTGCTGCTGGCGGCATCAATGGGGAGGGGTTCGCCGTACTTTATCCCGCGAGGACCCCCACGCGGATTGCTAGAAGGGCCTACGCGACGTGAACATCCCAATCCCGACCGTCGGTGTCAAGACCCTAGTTCTCCTTCCAGCTCTTATACAGACACGTATCATACACAACCTTCCTATATACAAAAGCGCCACAGATCTACCCCCTCTCCAACCGCTTCGCAAACTCCTCGGCCCAAACCCACGCCACGAGCCCCGGATCCGACACCTCCTTTCCCTCCGCCTCAACAGACGTCACCCCCCGCCCCTCGATCCCGCACGGAACGAACCTCGCCCACGGGTTCTCCCCCTGCCCGCCAGCCACCGGGACGTCCAAGTTCACCGCCACGCCCAGCGTCGCGACGTGTCGCCGAAGATGGATCCCCATCGCCGCAATCTTCTTCCCCTTCTGCGGGTCCTTGTCCGGGGACGGGACCCAGACGCCGGGGTTCTCCTCGTCGAGGACGCAGCGGATTCCGTAGAGGGAGCTCAGGACGGAGACGGTGGTGTCTTCTAATAGCCGCGCGTAGGAGCGGACGGTTTGCGGGGGGTGGAGGGGGGAGCGCAGGTCGAGGACGGGCCAGAGGACGAGCTGGCCTGGTCCGTGGTAGGTCGTTAGGCCGCCGCGGGTGGAGTGCGTTACTTCCGGGCGGAAGACCGTCTCCTCCCTCCCTTCACCCCCCTCGCTCCCTTGTTCTCTTCCCTCCTCCCCCACCTTGTCCGCCACGCCTCGGGAGACCGTCAGCGGCGCCGTCAGTATCGCCTCAAGGTTCTCATCCAACGACCTCTGCCTCCTCCCGAGGGTATACGTCGGCGCAGGCGTAAATGACAAGAGGCTCGGGGCGGGGGCCGTGCCGGTTGCGCCCGCCTTGAAGGCGTGGTGCGGCGCCGCGAGGGACTCCTGCAGGCTCGAGGCCAGCGCGTAGGGCGTGAAGCTGGGCCACTGCGAGGGGAGGTGCACGCGGTGGATGTGGAGGGCGCGGCGGGCGGCGGGGCGGGGCGCCCGGGCGCGGGGGCGGAGGCGGTTGGGCCGCAGCATGTCCGGGTTGGTGCTTGGGGTCTTGTTTGGGTGACGGAGAGAAGTTGGCGTCGGAGCTGGGTGCGAGGTGACGAGTGCGGGGGTCAGCAGCTGGCAATAGTTGGCAGGCACTAGCATAGGCTGGCAAGTGTCGGCCAGTGACAGGCGTATTGTGATGACTATAACCCTCAAATGGACAGCACTTGCTAGTGCAAGTCCTCAGTAATATCGAGTTATGAGTACAAATAGTTAGGTTTATATATACCTTAGCTTACATGTTCCTACATACTAGTTAGAACACATCACTGTCCACAATGCATGGCGTACGGTGCTTACAGCCGTTGAGATTCGCGGGACGCCAGATTGGGAATCCCCCTGCCCCTCGGCGGCCATTAGGCAGCTGGCTTTCATTCAATCCAACGTCCTCCATGTCGGGCCGCCCTTTGACCATGCTAATACTCGGTACTATCATCGCCTTTACCATCAGCCTCCTTCTCCAACGGAGTGTCTTACGGTGTAGTTCACTTAGACGTCACCACACCTCCCCGTGCACTACATGCAAACATACAAGCTCATTCCGAAAAAGTTTTGAATATCCCCCATCGACACAATGCCTCTGTGGGTATGTGATACTGAGACCTGCCCTCAACCAACTGTTCGCATCTTGGGGGAGTGCACGATCTGCAATCGTCGTCTCTATTGCAAGCATCTTCAACCTGCATCCCATTGTTAATTAGGTCCCACCCTATGTTTTCCCTTGCCAATTTCCCCTATCACTAGGACGCAGCTAGCTACGACCCTAAGGCTCAGGCAGCGAAGGTACGTTGGTGTATCGGGCAGATACAGATACATACGCTTTCTTCCAGAGTTACAAGCTGCCAGTAAGATAAGGCAATTAGGGGCAGAATGCCGAAAGTGCACATTACAGCTTCACGGTTAAGAGATCTTCTTCACTCGTGGGAAATCATTTGCTATTCCGCAGTCCGTAACGCCGAATACCATTGCTTCGGTAAAAGGAGATCCTCAGGTCGTCGTCCCGGTGGGCTGGCCCACCATCCAGCAGAGGATGGTAATCCAGTCCTTCCAGTTACTCCTCTCGCCCTTGGACACGTCGATGATCCGGCTTGTCCGCACCTCGATCTCCTTATTCTTACTATCAACGATGCCCACTACAACGCGGACCTTCTTCCCCGCAGCAAAGATAACAGTGACCTGAGATTGAATGAGCCACTGGGAACAGGCCGCGCTTTTTGGGGCGCAACTTACAGGGATGACGCTGTGGTGGTGGTGGCCCTCGTCCATGGCCCTCACACCACTGAGGGTCAGGATCACCCTCATTTCAGGGACGGAAATGTAGCCGTCGAGAAGCGGCTCCTTGTCGGCGAGGGCACACACCACGTGTGGCTCGGAGGTTTTCCTCTGCCACATGTGCATGACCCCCCACTTGGCGATGCCGTCCTGGCGGTGCAGCTTGTATTCGGAGGGAAGTCTAGACGCGCCATTAGCGGCAAAGTCCCACGTTAGGATGGCAATTTCTCACGTTATCCCCTTCCATCCAGTTCCTTCTATTAACCCGAGCATGTTCGGGTTGTGGTGATTGCGTAGGTACATGGAAAGGTGGTTCCCGATGAGGTACGCATGCCACCAGTCGTCGAGGTCCTCGTCCCAGCGGAGGGGCCGCTCGGTGTGGGAGAAGGGGGAGTACCAGGGCCTCTTGTCTTGGACAGCTTGATCCATGGACGTTACGGAAATGGGCTTCGTGAACAGCTTGGTGTTTGCATCGGGTTTGCCGGTTCTTGGATCCAAGGTCATCCCGGAGTCGAGGTCGAAACGGCGGAGTTTGACACCGTAGTCCCGAAGGTATTTGGAATCAAGATGTGAAGCATCTGTCTTCAAAAGAGGACGAATGGGTCTTGCCACGAATCGGTTGTGGGCAGCACCCAAACTAAATAGTTCCTGCCATTAAGCGCACCTTATCCGGAGACGGACACTGCGGCGGACTTCACGGAGGATGGTTAGAAACAACTCATCGCCGAGTCTCTTATGAATGATGCTCGATATTTCCCCAAGTCGTTCGAATCATTCTAGACTTATCTTAGGTCTATCCGAGAACAAACCGGCCCTGACAGCCCCTTTCTCGACCTGGGAATCTTCACTCTGGTTCGAATTTTCCAGCTAGCCTCAGACATTGCCGTGCGAAATGAAAACTCCGAGGCCTTGGCCAAGGTTGACTTCACCCCGGCAATGACCAAATCCCAGACCATGAACCTGGAGAGAGCCGGAGGCGTCTCTGTCCATGATGCCTCACCCAGCAAGCCTACTGGACTTGTTTTTCCGGAGGAAGATTCGGACTCCGCCGCCGAAAGCACGCCGGTCACCCCGTTAGGCTCCGGGGCCGTCCCGGACGTCAGCAGACTGTATATATCCGACTTACCCCTGTCGCCAATATTACCGCTCAATAGTGTCACAGGTCAAAACATGGAGGCCATAGAGGACGAGCAAACCGTCAATACGGCTCTCATCTCACTGCTGGCTTTCATAACCATTCATAACCATTCATGACAAAGGTGTCACCGGGAACTGGTCTCTCTCCCGGAACGCCTTCCGTGTCGTCGACGAGACTTCGAGGTCTAGGAAGAAAGGGTGGATGGCGTGTTCCGCAGACGAGGGACTCCCGACGTCAAAGGCCATCGCCGAGGTGAAGCCGTACCTCCGTCACAAGAACAAGGTCGAAGCCACCAGGACGCAGGAGATGGCGCACGTTGCGGCTTGGATATGTACCCATCCTCCGAGCAACCTCGACGACTTGCGCAAAGGAACAAAACGGCGACGTACGTACGCGGACAAGTGCACACTTACCGGCCTCCTCACCTCAATCCCCCGCCCGATATCCTCCTGTACCACATTCGCCCCGGTACCACGCGCTTCCCCTTGTTACTTTGCTAACATGCGGCTTCCGCTTCCAGTCGCCTACTCATTTTCCAAGACCGCCAGGAGATATATATCACCTTTGCGGTCTTCGGTGCAGACTACGTCGACTACATCACGGGTCGAGGTTCATTCGATCCGGAGAAAGCGTTTCTCCATATGAAAGAAGTCGGCCCGTTTAATACGAGCCGTGATAAGCACATGGTCCGTCTCGCTGTTTTGATGTCTGCTTTTGAGCGACAGGAATGTCCTGGATCAGGCGGGGTGCTCCGGGAATATTAAATGCTATCACGTGCAAGGAATTTCGAGTCGCTTCAGGTCACTCCTAAACCGACTTAAGAACTATTACTAGCCTCAGTTGTCAACCAGTGCCATGATTTTGACTTGAGGTGCCTTCCCGTGACTTGACCTCGGCTTTACCCGACTTCAGGGTCAGCTGACTTTCCCTCAGCCCTGGTCTTACCTAATCTGCGATGACACCTCTATTGTGATGACGTGTGCCACGGGCTTGAAAGGTGGGTCCCCTTCGCATCGTTTCGAAACGCCTCGTTGGCAGCCGGGATGTGGAACCATGGTTCCTCCCCCCTTCCCCGGGCCTCGGAAACCCGATTCGTGGAGCGTCAGGCCCTCGTTGCCCGGACGAGTGACGGCGCATTTTACACGTCATAGGGGGCGCCACCGTTCAGGGGTGGGTGGTACTTAGCCCTGAGATGGTGGCGGGCTTTCGTCTCGATCTTCTTTTTCTTGTGGGGTTCGTCCGGAGTTATTCGTCCAAGATTACGATGGCGAGGGGTTATGATGGGTTCGATGTGCGGGGAAGGGAGGGGCCCGAGTCGGGTTGAGGTGGATGAGGTCGTTTGTTGTCGACAGTTGGTGGTGGTGGTGACGGACTCCGGGCGCATGCAGGCAGCCTGCTGACAGCACGCGGACACTGCAGATCGAGCCACGCCATGCAGGGCTCATGCACCTCGGGCTGAAGCCCCGGCGGCCACCTCTAGACTAGACAGCGCAGCCAAAACAGCCGACGCACCCTCCAGCGCGAGCCACCAGCCAGCTCCCCGCCTCACCGCCAACGATCGCCAAGATTGCCTGTGCACCTCGAAGCCTCCTGCGCACTAGCCCCCCATAAGTCCGGAGAAAGAAAGTGTGAAGCCGCACACGCCGCCCGCGAAGTGGGCACGTGGGGCGCTCTAGCGCGAGACCCTCAGCTCTGATGAGCGTGGACGCGCACGCGTGGCGCCCGCAGGGCCGTGGCATTGGGCGGCGTAATCAATTATTCGGAAGATCGTGTGGGGCCCATCTGCCGAGAGGGATGAAAAATGAACTTCCAGGTACGTGTGAAGGGTTACAGTTGATAAACCAAGACGCCAATGTCGATAGTCCCTCGTTGGATCGATCGCATAGACGTCCGAGATTAACACCTCCTGCCGTCCGAACTCTGGCAAGCGCACTAGCATGACCTCACTCTAATCTCTGTCCTTGGACTACTACTCAGTACATTGTAGACGCCAGGCGGAATCGGGACTCGTCCGTCGTCAAGTCCCGCCAAGACGCCCTACACTCCTCAGCCATGGGACCCAAGCCCGGTAGCGCAAAGGTACATCGTCAACCCAAGAGTACCCACACCGGTACCTCCGCCCGAGAAAATCTTCCCAATCGGGGAATGCCCAGCAGGGCCACTCCGTCGGACGGCCCCGTCTGACCGGCCGTTTGCATCATCGCCGATGAAGCCCCTTCCCCCCTAAACCGGGTTTTCCGCTTCTCCACATTTACAGGCTTTCATACTGTACTATAAGGGAATATCGTCGACGTAATGAAACTTGTGCAGAGTCTAGAACGCGTTCATATAACTGTTCCCTCCCCGCTGGGTGTCACATCTCTTTTTTTTTCTTTTTTTTTTGGTCTCCTTCACAACGCCAAGGCAAGCGACGACTTTTGAATTTCTTTTGTCGTTGAAGATTATCAGGTACCCAATAGGTAAGTCGATCTCTAAGGGAGGGGCGCACATCAGGCATAAGTCGCCAAAGTTAATACCCGGGCCCAACGCGCATATATCACCCCACCCACTCCTCGCACCACCACTTCCTCTCCCTCCCCCCAACCCACCGCCGAACCTCACTAACAACCTAGACAAAAAGCGACAACTACAGCCACAAAAACCTGACACCAAGCCTATCACCGAACACCGAAACCAGAACCCGCAAAAACACCGACAAAATGGCCCGCGGCCTAACAGGCACGATCGGCCTCGTGCTTCTCGCCCTCTCCATCGTCTTCGCCTTCTTCATCATCCTCTCCGGCGTCAACGATCGCTCCCCGCTGAGCAAGACGTACTTCCTCGAGGCCGACACGAGCGGCATCCCGGGCGCGCGGGACACGACGCGGTGGACCTACTTCTACTTCTGCGGCGATGGGAACCGGGACTGCGGGTCGCCGAGGCCGGCGCCGGCTTTCGGGAGGGCGTGGGATGGGGACGCGAGCGGTGTGCCGGATAGCTTGATTGGGTGAGTGCTCTCTTGCCCCCTTACCCTCTTACTCTTTGCGTCGCGACGCGGTTCTGCTTCGTGGACGGGGGGGATTTGGGACGACTAGTCTTGGTAGTGCAGAGTGCTAACACGACGCAGTGGCCACGGCGGCGACACCACCTCGAGCTACTACTTCTACATGTGGCGCTTCGGCTGGGTCTGGTTCCTCCTCGCCCTCGTCTTCTCCGTCGTCGCCTTCTTCTCTGGCTTCCTGGCCTGCTGCGGCCGCATCGGCGCCTTCATCTCGTCCATCTTTGCCATGGCGGCGCTCGTCTTCTGGACGCTCGCGGCAGTCTTCATGACGTATGTACCCCCCGTCCATTCGCGGGCTCTCCCCCCTCCTTGAACCATACTCGGGGAATGGAAAAGTACTAACGGGCAACCAGTGTCGTCTTCGTAAAGGCCCGCGACGCCTTCAAGGCCGACGGCCGCGACGCGCACCTCGGCCGCTACGCCTTCGGCTGGGCGTGGGGCGGCTTCGCCTCCGTCCTCATCGCCACCGTGCTCTTCTGCCTCAACATCCGCAAGTCCAAGAAGGAGCGGTACGCCGCGCACCCGCCGAGGCACAGGGGCGTCATGGGCGGGCGGAGGTTCCCTTTCTTCGGGGGGAACGGGGGCGTGAAGGACGAGTATTCTTGAGCGGGATCAGGAGAGGGGGTCTAAGCAGGTGTAATGTGGGAGATCGGGGATGGGTGGATGGGGGTAATGTTGGATGAGCTTTTGGATTTACGAATACGGATACCGAGTTTGGCGATTTTACTAGTTTGAATGAATCTAATGATATCAATACCCAATGCCCAAATATCCCCCGACTAGCAAGAACCCATTGTTCCTCACATCCAGCGAAACAACCATTGAAGCTCTAAAAAAAAACTAAAAAAACGTACTGCGAGCGGACTTGGTGTGAAAATTGACCCCTGTCACTTGGGACTCACCGCCGAGCCTCAAGCGAAGCGACGATCCCTGCTGAAAACTGCAGAGAAAAAAAAATCCAGGTTGCGCTCGCGGACGCGGAATGACATCACAGTTGGACCCGGCGATGACATCACGCCTCAGCCACAGGCACCCCCACCACAGAATCTAGACGACACGCGGATGAAGATCACGTACTGTACTGTACTGTTGCGATGTACGGCGAAGACTCTGGGAGGGGGAAAGGCCTTTGTCGGGTTGGAAATGCCACGTAAATGGGGGTGGGGACGGATACCACTTTGGGCTTCGCAATGGCTGATTAGCTCTCGCCCCTGTGGATTTTACAAACGCCAAAAGGCAAGTAGTTTCCTCAGAGTGCGATATGGCTAGGATAGGTAACAGTAAGGCCTCGATAAGACACGAAACTGCTCTCCCACCTGCTCCCACAGTTGCATAGAAGAAAAGCCATCCGGGGAAAATAAAAGCATACTCTCTTTGTTTCGCTATGCAGACAACAACCCCGACAAACACCCTAGCTTAGGAGACAAAAAGACCATAGAACCAACCAAACGAAGAGAAAGAAAGACAAAAGATGTGTAGCGACTATGTGATAGTCTCCCCATACCCCTCCATATCCTCCTCCCCACACTCCTCATCCCACTCACTCGTATTTCCACTCACAAGTTTCCTCTCCGTCTTCCTACTCGCCATACCTCCGACCCGGGGCACCAACACCCGCACCTCACATGCCCCCCAGCGGCCCCATCCCCGGACTAGCGCTGTCCAAAGGTGCAGCGTGCAACGCAGGCCTCGCCCCCTCCCCATTCGCCCCCTTGCCCTCCTCCCCGCCCTCCCCCTGCCTCGCCAGCACCCCAGCGACCCACTCCGCGACAACAGCGTCCTCCCCGGGCCTGACCGCCAGGTTCCGCATCCCCTCCGTCGCGGCCCCCACCCCGTCGCCGTTCTCGCCGTCCTCGTCCTCCTCGCTGATGGTGTGGTGCGGGCCGAGCGGCTTCAGCCACGGGTCCTTGAGGAGCATGTCATACGTCGGGCGGTTCTTGGGTATCTTGTTCATGCAGCTGCGGACGAACTTGCGGGCCGTCTCGGAGTAGCCCTCCGTGGGGAGGTCCGGCGGTTCGCCGTCGACGATGGCCTAGGGGGTGTGTTAGTAGGCCCCTCTTGAGTCATGAAAATTGGGAGGACAGGAAGAAGGGGGGAAAAGGAGCGCAGGGAGGAAGGGGGACTCACGCTCAGCTGGCTGAATATCGTCGACGCCGCCTCAGGCGGGTACGGGTACTTCCCCAGCGCACACTCAATAGCCGTCAACCCCAGACTCCAGATGTCGCTCTGCACGCTGTACGTCCCGTCCGCGCCCGTCGCCATCGCCCCGCCCGATATGCGCTCGGGCGCCATGTAGCTCTGACACCCGATGTTCGTCTTCGCGATGCTGGCCACCAGGTTCCCGCTAACGCCAAAGTCGCAGATCTTGACCTGCCCCCGCGTGTTGACGAGGATGTTCGTCGGCTTCACATCCCGGTGGATGATGTTGTGGTCCTCCTTCAGCGTCTTCAGCCCGTTGACCGTCGCGTACACGATCCGCCTCAGCACATCCTCCGGCACGCCCCCCGCGTACAGCTTGTCCACGGACCCGCCGTCCATGTACTCGATGCACATGTACACCGCGCCCTCCTGGAAGAAGGCGCCGTAGAAGTCGATGATGTACGGCGAGACGCACTCGTGCAGGATCACGAGCTCCTTCAGTATCGTCGTGAACTTGGCCTCGTCCAGCTCGAGCCTGATCTCCTTCATCGCCATCACGACGCCAGAATAATTGCCGTTCTCGGGGACGATGCCCTTCTCCGCGCCGTCCGCCCCGCCCTCCGCCGTTCCCCCGGGGCCCCGGGGCCCCTTGTACTGCGAGAGCCCCGGCCCGAAGCGCGGCGGCGCGCGCGCGTGCCGCACCTTGTGCACGGTCCCGTAGTTGCCCTTGCCCAGGATCTCCAGCGGCGCCACGTCGTCGAGCGACATGTGGAACGAGCGGCCGCCCTCAAAATCGACGCCGCGGCTCGTGATGGTCGCCGCGCCCTCGAACGTCAGCCACCCCTTCTCTGCGTCGATGTACTTCTTGAAGTCGTCCATCCGCGACACGTTGATGGACCCGTTGGCCTGCGCCCCGTCCGGCCCGCGGCCCGCGCCGGGCTTCCCCTGCCCCGCCGGCGCCGGGGGCGGCGCCATGTCGTTCATGCTCAGCTTCATGCCGCGGCGGGCGCTGAGGCCCTGCGGCTTAGGCACGGAGGGCGCGGAGGCCGAGTTCTGGAGGCTCGGGCGGACGGCGCTGGGCGGGAGGCGCACGTTGCCCGGGAAGCCGCCGGGGAAGCCGCCGGCGGGCGAGGACCTCCCCGGGGACCCGCCCGCCGGGCTGCCGGAAGCAGGCGACTTGCCCAGGCTGCGTGCCTGCGCGAGGGTGCGGGCCTTGAGCATCGCGTCGCTGCCGGAGAGGGCGCCGCCGCCCATGACGGACGAGGGGGGCGGCGGGGGCCGGCGCGCGTTGGAGAGGGTGCCGAGTGGGGTCGAGTTCGGGTTCATGTTCTGGGGGTCCGAGACGGAGCGGAGGGACGGGAGGCGCTTGGGGTTCTCGTCGTGCTGCTCCTGCGGGGTGCTGGCCTGCGAGGAGGAGGGGGACGCCGGGCTGCTGTCGGGGCCCTCGTCGGGGGTATCGCGGGGGTCCATCACTGCGTCGAGAGTTCGTTGCGGGAAGATGGAGTGTCCGAATCCGCCGCGCCGGGATGGGGGAGGGTCCGCGCTTTGCGATGTGGGAGTTGGTGACCGGTGATGGGCGCGGAGGCGAGGGAAATATGGGTAGGGGGGTTTTGCGTCGAGGAGGCTCAGAGTCGATGCTGACACGTTGTGAGCATGTGGTTCCGGGGACGGAGCACGTGGTAGTCGGCAGCGAGAAAAAAAAAAAGCTCGTGTTTTTTTTTCTCTCCCCTCGCGATTCGTTCGTCTCGGTGAGGCTCAGAGCAAGAAGTCCCGCGGGGTATCTGCGCTAGTCGGAGAGCCTCGATGGAGCGTCACTCGGTGCGTCGAGATGGCGGGAACTCAATGGGGGACGGACAATAGGTGGAGGGTTCTCGCGGTCGAAAAGGGAGGAAGAGTGTGGTTGGGGACAGTATGGCGTCCCGGTAGTTTTTTCGCCCGGTGGTCAAAGTTTGGAGTTGTGCTGGCGGGGCGGGCGGGTGGGCAATATGAGCGGAATGGTGGGGTGGTCGGAGGTGAGGAGGGGGACCGCTGCAGTTGTGGGCGTGGGACGCTACAGTGTGTGGGATTGGGACAGTGGGATGGGAACTCGCGCTACTGGGGAGGGGGCGGGGCTCTGTTATGGTGGCTTGGCTCCGTGGCTGCCGCTGCCCTTTTGAACTGAGCACAGGCAGCACCTAGACTAGGCAAAAAGGACGCCCACTCCAGGCGACCAAGACGACAGAAAATTCACAATGCCCTGGAAAAAAATGAGTACTTTCGGGCCCCCTCGGTTTAGGCTCGCAGTCGACGACGCGCACTGGTCGGGAGCAGGGGAGCAGGGCCGGCGCGGGGAACGGCACTTCGGGTCGCCCGAACGTTTCAAAGATCCAAGGCGGGCGAGAATGCCGTTGCCTCGAGCCCGCTGGTTCGCTGGTTCCCCGTCTTTGGACTGGGGCCTGGTGGCGAGTGGGGCCCGCGGTGGCAAGGCCTCCGGGCACCTTTGGGGCCCCCGCCCTGCCTGGGTCTCTGGGCGCTCCAGCGCCTCAGCGTCGGACGCCCGCTGGAAGCCCAATCTCGCGCCGTAGTAATTACCGCACGTTCGTGCCCATCGGGCCTCCCCCCCCCCCCCCCSC
>JAGFNX010000296.1:0-56364 GCA_017657125.1 Scopulariopsis brevicaulis
ATTAAAACCCCCCCCCCCCCCCCCCCAGGCCACCCATTAGAGACGGGCCGCATGTTATTGCGACCCAATTCGCCCCCATGCGAGGTGACGGCCGGCAACCTGCGTCGCCCTTTGCAGTCTGGGGTGGGGTTCTGTTGGTTCGAGGCATCTCTTTCTGGCTCGCAATTTCCGCTGTTGGCCGGAGGGTTCCTCTCTTATCCGAGGGACCCCGACGTTTACTCTCCGCGGTGCCCTTCCTCGCCATCTTCCTCCCAAAACTGAGAGAAAATAATCTACTGAAAAGCAAGAAACCCTCAAGGTGCACTAGAATGAAGCTGAGAGCAAGATGGCGCCTCCCTCAGCTCCCGGCGCTCCTCGCCCGCCAAGACATACCAACCGGCATACCAAGCGACATTAATACAGATCCCCCGCTCGATCCCGCCGATTTCACAACCACGGTTGTCGTCACGGTGCCGCCTAGTAAGCCGACCGTCACGAAGACGACTACGACTAGCAAGGTCACCGTCACGAAGATGATTGACGAGGTTACCGTCTTGGAGACGGATGGCGAAGAGGTCACCGTCACCAAAACGAATAGGCAGACCGTGGAGACCGATGTGGCACCTACTGCCGACTCAGACGGCGCCACGCATTCCACCGCCCTACCAGACTCCAGCGACAACTCAGGCGGAAGCAGTCTCTCCGGCGGCGCAATAGCCGGCATCGTCATCGGCGTCATAGCCCTCCTCCTCATCCTAGCCGCTCTTTTCTTCTGGCGCCGCCGGAGGCAGAGGCAGGCGCTCGTGAACGCAGAGTGTCCCCCCAAACAAGCAGGCGTCACCGACGAGAAGATCCTTGACGATAGGCCGTTTCCGCGCTGGAACGGAGGAGGTGCGCAGCTGGATTCCTCGGGGGGTGTTATTGCGGAGGTGGACGGAGCGACAGCGGAGAGGGGGCCGAGTGAGTTGCCCACCTCGCCAGTTGCACACACCCCGGCCGGGGGCCTGGTACGGCAGGATGACCCGGGTGTGAAGGCAACGCTCAGTCCGATGGAGGGCGGGACGGAGGGAGTGTATGTGAATAGTTGGTCCTCTTATAGAGATGGCCCAGGGCCGCAGGGGTCGTGAGGGTAAGACGAGATCGCCAGGCTCGCAGGAGTCAATGTATTATGAGGTGAGGAGTGTTTTAGCTTTGGGCTTTTGTTTCTGTCGTTAGCATCTTGAGCGTGTCATGAATCAGTAAGGGTTGGGAGGTCGCTTACTTATGAGATGATATCAAACTTCCTTCTACACACCATGTTAGCCGATAAGACGGAGGCCGCAGATAATAAGAATAGTACGCTCATGTGAGGTGGAAGTGCACTCCCATGGACAGTGGCGGAGCCATGATGAGTGTTATCAAGAGATGCGAGCAAGCTACGAACTTCGCAACTGATGAGCTTTCCGAGTACCAAATGGACCGAATATAAATTCAAAAGAAGAAAAAAAAATAAGACCAAAAAAAACATACAACACCGGGTATTCGCTGGTCGTCACCGACCCAACTACTAATCCAGCCCTCTATGGTTTATGTTCAGGGGAGCGGACGGGACCCTCAGCTCTCCATAGGGTATGGTCGTATGTAATAGTTTCTCCTCTCAATTCCACTTATATCTTGTACCTACCACACTTATGGCTGGGGGCTTTCATGGAGATCGGGGTGCACCCAGACCATCCCGGGGCGGTGAGCTTTAGGCAGGATGAGACGGGCTTCAGCATAAACGCCCAGAGAAGTGATGCTGCGGAGCTCTAATGCTAGAGGCTCCCTTCCGTTGTCGGTATCAGGACTTCAGTCGCATTCGGATCGGTGATTCCTCTGGGCCTCTCGACCGGTACCACTGCAGCTACGGCGCCAGCCCTGTAGATTCTCTACTTCATGGAGTCCGATGGGGTTCTCTGTCTGGGTTGATGGTAGATGATGTGGATGTGGTAGTTTTGGGGCCGATGGGAAGCGCTGGATCTCCTCACCTCTGCAAGTACGGATGAGATGAGCACGGTACTTCTTCACGTGACCAAGATTAGAACCAGAAAACGACGCCTTCCACCACTGAGCGCAGAGGCGTCTTCTCCCTTAGTCGGGAGTTGCCTTATTGATGCTCATTCCACAGTCTACCCGAGACCCTTTACATTATTACACCATTTAATTCGGCCCTATTGTGGCCCCCTTTTGCTTCTATTTAACGATTACTAGCACGACAATAACAGACCCGGACACCCGTTTCCAACAGAGGCGACTCTCGAAGATCATTCATTGGTTTCGAAACTTTGCTACGCCCCTTGCCGCTCTCGCCTCTCGACCAACGCGTCCCCGAAATTTCCTTCACCATATCCCTCCGCCGACGTGCCGTTCTAGTCAGAGGTCCCGTCGCCATGTGGTAGAGCGGAAGAAGACACATTGCGACAGTTGCTTCATTCCGCTCTCCTTCTTGAGGGCCAGAGACCCCGCCGGAGCCCCGACAACCCACAGACGACCCATCCTCTCGCACCGACGCCCACCATGCCCGCCCAGTACAGCTCCATCCTCCCCTCCTCGCGGGACTCCCTCGAACTCGCCTCCCTCGCCAGCTCCAGCGCCCCCCCCGACGCCGCCTCGCAGACCCCCTCCTCGCGCCCCAGCCTCTCCTCCTCGCGCAAGGCTTCCCTCGAGCACGAAGACCCCCTCGACAGCGCGAACCCCGCCGCGCGCGGCATGCGCCCGCGAAACTACTCCGTCTCTTCGACCTTTGACTTCGCCGCGAACCTCTTTCCCCTGACCTCGACCGCCGGAGCGGGCGGGTATGCGCCGATAGGGGCCACGGCGGCCGGCGCGCAGGCCGCGGGGCTCGGCGGCGCGTCGCTCGAGAAGCGCAAGACGTTGACGTACCTCAACGGTCTGTCGCTCGTCGTGGGGCTCATGATCGGTTCGGGAATATTCTCGTCGCCGAGCCAGGTCTCCTCCAACGTCGGGTCCCCCGGCGCCGCGCTCGTCGTGTGGGTCGTGGCCGGCGTGCTGGCCTGGACGGGTGCCTCGAGCTTCGCGGAGCTGGGCGGCGCGATACCTCTCAACGGCGGCGCGCAGGTATACCTGGCCAAGATATACGGCGAGATGACGGGCTTCCTCTTCGCGTGGGTTGCTGTGCTGGTGCTGAAGCCCGGGAGCGCGGCCATCATCGCCATCATCATGGGGGAGTACCTCGTGCGCGCCGTCATCGGCGCCGAGGCAGAGACGTCGAGCCCGTGGCCGGACAAGATGGTGGCATTGGTGGGGCTCGTGCTGGTGACGTTCCTGAACTGCGTGTCGACGAAGCTGGGAACGCGCATAAACGACATGCTCATGTTTTTGAAATTTCTTGCGTTGATTGCTGTCACGGTCATTGGCATTGTTGTGGCGGCGACGGGGTTCTCGTCTTCTGGGGACGCGAGCCGGGACTGGAAGGACCACCCGTGGTTCGAGGGGACGTCGTCGGATCTGTCTGCGTGGGCACTGGCTCTCTACGCAGGGCTGTGGGCCTACGATGGCTGGGACAACGTGAGTTCATCCGCGCCTTCATGAGACGGGCGCATTACTCACTGGAATAGACCAACTACGTTGTAGGCGAATTCCGCCATCCCACGCGCGACCTCCCGCGGGTAATCCACTCGGCGATGCCCGTCGTAATCCTTTGCTACGTCCTCGCCAACGTTGCCTACTTCCTCGTGCTCCCCCTCGAGACGGTTAACGCGACCAACACGGTGGCCGTAATGTTCGGCGACAAGGTCTTCGGCCACGTCGGGGCCCTCATCTTCGCGCTCGTGGTGTCCGCCTCGTGCCTCGGCGCCCTCAACTCGTCCACCTTCACCTCGTCGCGCCTCATCTACGCCGCTGGCAAGGAGGGGTACCTCCCGGCCTTCTTCAGCCGCATCGGGTTCCGCAGCGGCGGCGGCGAGCCGTCGCAGCTTTCGACGCAGCGCACGCGCGGGTGCCTCGCGAGGCGGTTCCGCGACTTCATCGGCGACGAGGACGGCGGGCTGTTCTACACGCCCGCCTACGCGCTCATCCTCAACTTTGTCCTGACGAGCGCGTACATCGTCGTCGGCGAGTTCTCTACGCTGGTGACGTTTTACGGCGTCGCGGGGTATACGTTCTACTTCCTCACGGTGCTGGGCTGCATCGTCCTGCGGGTCAAGGAGCCGAGGCTGGAGAGGCCGTACCGCGCGTGGATTACGACGCCCATCATCTTCTGCTGCGTGAGCTTGTTCTTGCTGAGCAGGGCGGTGTTTGCGCAGCCTTTGCAGACGCTGATTGTGGTGACGTTTGTGGTGGCGGGGGTGCCGGTTTACTTTTGGAGGATCATGGGAAGGGATGAGGTGTCGAAGAGGAGCGTGAGGGAGGGGAAGAGGTGGTGGATGTTTTGGAGGTAGGCCGCAGCGTTGTTTTTGGGATGGGGTGTTAGGGGTTGCATACGGATACCCATGAGTATGGTATATATAGATGTAATAACATGAACGTTTGATGCCTCGATGAGTCGTGGGTGTGGCTTGGTTTCGAGGGTGAGCTTGATGTCACCTTTCTGCTCGGTCTGCTTTGCGTCGTTGCTTTTCGGCTAACCAACGAGACTCTACAGCAAACCTCTGACTGCGAGTTAAAGAATACACCATCATCAATCACGCAAGAGCTAGAATCAACCAACATCGCAAAGCGCGAGCAGTTGAAGCCATCGTATCTCTAGGCCTGCTCTGAAGGAAGGAAACATATGCACCTTCCTCTTTTCATAACTGCCGGGCCTCGCCTTCCTAAATGATACGCCTGAATAAGGGGAATCTACATTGGAAGGTACCTCGGGCATCTTGAAAACCGGCCGGTGCGATGGGATCGCATATCTTTACTTTCCTCTCGTCACATCGCCATCCTCTCCGCACCCATGATAGCTCATTTTCGTTCTTTATTCCTGTACTTTTACACCGAACAACAGGCACTCGATCGTCATGGCGGCTAGCAAGCGAGTGCACGACCTTGAGGGCCCCTCGGACCGGCCGGCAAAGATTCTCTTTCGATCCGACATGCTGGGCATGGACAACAGGCGGGCACAGAAGCACATCCTCGACGGTTTAATCAAGCAGCGGGGAAAGGGCATTCCGGAAGGGCTGGGCCTCCTTGACGCCAGTGATGAGGAGGATGTCGTCTACTTCGACCTCGGGATTCGGAGGAAGTTGGATTATGTCCGCGAGAGGATGGACAAGGCCGATGAAGCTGAGAGCATGGCGTTTGAGCGAGGGAACACGAACTCTCCGCAGGAGAAGGGACTAAACGCCCACTTTTGGAAAACCGCTCTTAATTTGAAGCAGTTGTCCGACCCCAACACCTGGGAGCCGCCGAGCCCCGCCAAGTCAACGTACTCTGACAGGACGGTGTCGCTGAACAACAACAAAACAAACGTTTGCGTGAGCCCATGGCTTGATGATCCGTTCTCTACCAGCGGAGACCACCTTCAAACGCCGAGCACAGAAATTAGCCAATATCACGTAGTTAGCTGCGTGGATAAGGAAGGCGCTCTCAACTCTATCATCCGCGCGGGCCTCGACGCCCGGGCTCTCGTACTCCTCTGGTTCCGGGGAGTCTTGATCCCGATGCCTGGGAATGGCGAGGGATATCCTGCTCTTCTCACCGTGGATCAACTGGACACGGAGCTTCTGTCGACGAAGCTCGAGCCTACTGAAGCTACTTCTTTGCTATACGATCTTCAGGCGAGGCTCAGCGGGCGAGCGCCGGGAAATGAATTGGAACTTCAGCAGTGCCGTTTGTGCGAAGTTTTCAAGATACACGTCAGCGATTCGAGCCGGGAGCTCCAAATATTCAACGAGTTTCCGCAGTGGAAGACCAAGTCTCGCTGCGCCCACAAGGTCTGCATTGCTTGCACGGTCAAAAGCATCCTAGGGGCCTTTGACGACGCTATCTGGATGGAGTCCCGCGAGATCAAGTTCTACTGTCCCGCGGTGGGGTGCTCGAAATATCTCGGACAGTTTCCCAAGGGCGGCGGTTCCTCGTCGTTTAGTGTTCTGCTTCCGCTCAAAGACCAGCTCTTCGTGGAGTGTTGGTAAGTGGAACGCTTCTCCTTGTTTCACTCATGAGCTGGCCCAATGAGACTGACATTTACGCCTTACAGCTACCGGACGCTCGTGGAAATGAAGAAGATGCTCAGGCAGGAGCTCCCGAACCTGGTGCCCGAGTCCAGGGCCATGGGCGAACAGACCGCCGTCACCCTGCGAAAGGGCGGTTACATGATGACGATTGCCGAAGCCACAAAGAACCCCCGCCTGCTAAAGTTGGAAGGCGTGGGCACCATCATCTCGATGAGCGCGTCGAGCGACTCGAATTATGAAATTCCCGTCCTCGCCAGGCTCCTGAAACGAGAGGCGAAAACGAAACGGTGCGCGTACTGCCGGCTCGACTTGCACGAGGTTGACGTCCGGGACAGAAGGGAGTGGGGGAGGACAATGGCCCTGTGCGTCGGACAGAGGCCTCGTGCTCCGACGGCATGGGGGCTGCATTTGCTGAATTTTCCGCTCGCGTTTGGGGACGGGTGCGCGGCGCACCAGTCCGTTTGTATCAAATGCTTGCGGCTTTTGGTTAGCTCTGATTCCCGCGGCGTTGAGCAGTCCGCGAGGATCTCTTGTCCCTCGTGGGGATGTCAGCGCGTGCTGGAGGATGAGGAGATCAGGGCTTGCTTGGTGCCGAGTGTCCGGGAGGAGTATGATAGGGCTCGCAGGACCCCGGGAGCTGTTTAGCCTGGTGTTCGCGTAGCAGTTTTATCTGGTAAAGGGGCCAAGTTCGGTGGTTATTGCGAAGACGCTCTCGAAACTCGCTTCGTCGTGAATTATATCATATATTAATCTAAGAAGGAAGTACCATCGATATAATTACGTGTCTCATCTCAAGACCTCATTCAGCCCCTCTCCGAGCTTCCAAATCATCGTTGCAGTTTCTCCTCTCCCCGGTCCGGGACCGGCAATCCGGACTGCCTCGAAGAAAACCGCATACATCCCAGCAATCTCAAGAGCCGCACCTTGAGTCTGGCTCCCACCTACTGAATCATCGTTCCGAGTTTCCCCTTCCTCGATTCGGAACCGGGAGCTTAGGGTGCCTCGAATGAATTGGCTGGGTCTTTCTCCTTTCGAGGATCGCACCTGCCTACATCACATGTAAGCTTCGCGCCAAGGTCCTCTTTCCTACTCGGTCGTAAACGCACTCGACGTTCGCACCTTCTCAGTATAATAGTACAAACCCGGTATAATGTCCCGCCTACCAAGCAGTAGGAAGGCTAGGCCGAGTCGATGGGGGGAAATAGATGAAGGTAAATGGAGATCAGTGGGATAGGCATGGACCAAAATGCCCGCGGTGTGCGGTTCGTCTCTGATCCTAACTGGACTCTCGGAAGCTAGCTTCTGGATTAGAGACCTGGTCCGAACTCACACGTATATCGTCGGCCTCGGAAACCTTAGTATGGAAGTATCATCTAAGACGGAAAGATAAACTCGCTCTTGCTTCGACATGCTTCGCTTCGCCTTATCCAGCGGTAACTCCAAGATCCTAGCCATTTTCAAGGTGGCCAGTCTCACTCGCGGCAGGAGCGATGGGAGGAGACTGCCTGGACTCGTGTAGACATCCCATGGTCCCTCCTTCCTCTCTGCGCCAGAACGACCAGCTACTCTCGTTCATAACTCCAAACGCCCTCAACCACCGTACCCAACCTCCTCGTACCCCTCCACCTTGCATCCCACCTTCCCATCCCCAAATCCCTCGAGCACCATTTCCACCTCCCCAAAATAATTCACCTTTTCCCCCACGAACCCCAGCCCCCTAAACAGCACCTTACTCGCCTCATTCCGCTCCTTAATCTTCGCCACGAGCCTCCCCATCTCAACCGGCCCATCATGTCCCGTAGACGCGGCGTACTCCGCGAGGATGGGCTGCAGGTTCCTCTGGAGGAAGGCGAGGAGGGATTTCACGGCGGCTTTGCCGTAGCCTTTGTTGCGGTGGGGGGGCGAGGCGATCATCACGTCTACCTCGCCGAAGACACGCGCCGTCTCTTTCCTGTTATTCTCTGGGGATGAGTCGGGGTTCGAGTCGGAGTCATCGTCGTGGTCGGGGTAGATGAAGAGGTTGATATCCCCCAGCATCTTCTCCTCCGCGTCATCCATCCCGACCCTAACCCCCCTCCCTCCTCTCACCCCTTCCTCACCCGAGCATCCATTCACAGTCGGCTCATCAGAAGCGTCCCGCGGCATACAGACGATAAATGTCAGCTTGTCACCCCCCGCCCTCCACTCCCCCTGGTTCTCGTACTCCTCCTCCAGCGACAGCGGCTCCGAGGCCGTGAGCTCCTGTATCTCCTTTTGAACCCGTCAAAAAAGCCCGGCCTCTCACGAAGCAGCAATGAGGTCGGGGAGGGGGAATTGTGGGGTGGGACGAGGGGGAAGGGGGCAGCGCACGGGGTCCTTCATCCAGGTGTGGTACCGCGGGACGTGCCGCGCCTCGTACGGCACGAGAAGCACGCGGCGCGTCGAGATCGCTTTTCCGTGTTAGCTGCCTGCTGTTGAATTCTCGGGGCCAGGGGTTCTCTTGCCAATGTGTTCGTTGAACTTCATGTTGAAATGTTAGCCGTGTTATGTGTTCGCATGGTAGAAAGATCTGCTTTTGTGAGGCTATTTTGAGCGTTTTTCGGGCCCCGTTTCACCCTTCTTCGAAGTGGCGGCAAAAAGGCAAAGACGACTTACACCAAATTGTTCGCTCCCACTCGACAGGAAAACCCAAAAAATAAAAATAAAAAATGGAACTCTAAATGTGAAAGCAGAAATTCAATATTACACCCCGAGCTTACAATGCGGTTCCATACCCACGGCCTAATATCAAACATATAGTACAAGTCTGCAAAGTCCGCAGCACACCTCTCACCCCCTCAACACTTACACCCTACATCACCTCTCACCTCCGCGTCTACTCATCACGGCGCTCCCTCTTCTCCATTATCTCATCGAACCGATCCCCTCTCTTCTCCCTCGTGGCATCCAGCTCCCTCCCCCTCCGCTTCTTAGCCCTCGCCTTCCGGTCCTCCTCCAGCGGCTCCCCCGCCTCACTAGAAAACTCACTCGACGGGAGCGGCGGGAAGAGAGACCCCTCGGGCCCCTTGCCCTCCGGCCGCGCGGCGCTCATCCCGTACTCACCGTCCGCGCCGCGCACGGCGAACTCAAAGGTGCGCCGGTCGGCGCGCACGCCGAGGCGGTCGAGCGCGTCGGACGCGCGTGACGGCATGTACGGCAGAAGGAGGATCGAGGAGATGCGGAGCGTCTCGGCGAGGGTGTAGATCACTGCGCTAAGGCGCGCGAGGGCGGCGGGGTCGTCGACGGTTGGATCGCGGATGTTCCAGGGCTCCATGCGCGTCATGTACTTGTTGGCCTGGTGACCTGTTAGCTCTGTCCTGCTGGGAGAAAGTGGGTGTGAGACGTACCTCGGACAGCGCGTCCATGACCAGGGCGAGAGCCTTGTCGGGCCGCAGCGCGTCCATCTCGCGGGACACCTCGTCCCGCAGCGTCTCCAGCCCAATGGGGCACGGCTCGCTCGACTCCGTCGCCGTCTCCCGCTTGACGGCCTGCACGACGCTCCACCTCTTCGTCTTCATCGTCCGCGACAGGAGATTCCCGTACCCGCCCATAAGCTCAGCCCTGTACGCCTTCGCCACCTCGGCATTATCAAACACCGAGTCGTCCCTGATGGCCCCCTTGCGCATCAGGAAGAAGCGCACCGTGTCGGCGCCGAAGCGGTCCGCCGCGAAGACGGGCGACACGCCGTTGCCCGCCGACTTTGAGATCTTCTTGCCGCTGATGGTCCAGTGGGCGTGGGTGAGGAGGCGCTTGGGGAGGGGGAGGTCGAGGGCCAGGAGGAGGGCGGGCCAGTAGACGCCGTGGAAGCGGACGATGTCCTTGCCGATGACGTGCACGTCCGCCGGCCACCCACCGCCGCGCATCATGTCCGCGGTCCAGGTCGGGTAGCCCGCGTTGGTGAGGTAGTTGATGAGGGCGTCGACCCACACGTAGATGGTCTGGTCCGGGTCGTCGGGGACGGGGATGCCCCACGAGAGGCGGCTGGCGGGCCGCGAGATGGAGAGGTTCTCGAGGTGGTTCTCCACCCACGAGACGACCTCGCTCATCCTGTGCTTGGGCTCGATCCACTCCGGGTTCGCCCTGTAAAAGTCCAGCAGCTTCTCCTTAAAGTCCGTCATCCGGAAGTGGTACGTCTTCTCCTCCACCCACTCGACCTCGCTCCCGCTCTCCACCGCCGAGAAGATGACCTTGCCCGTCTCGGGCACGAACGACCGGTGCACCATGCTCTCCGGGTAGAAGCACTCGTCGCTGACGCTGTACCACCCCTTGTGCACCGTCTCGTATATGAAGCCCCTGTCGTTGAGCTCCTTCCAGAACTGCTGCACCGCCCGCACGTGGTGCTCGTCCGTCGTCCGGATGAAGTCGTGGTCCGAGAGGCCCAGCGTCTCGGCGATCTCGCGGAACTTGTCGGCCGTCGCGTCGCAGAACTCCTTGGGCGGCTGCCCGGCCTTTTGCGCGGCACGCTGCACCTTCATGCCGTGCTCGTCGGTGCCGGTGCACAGGATCGCGGGCCGGCCCTTGAGGGTGTGCCAGCGCTTGAAGACGTCGGCGAGGACCATGGAGTGCGCATGGCCGATGTGGGGGGCTGGAGGTGTCCGTGTCAGTACGGGACGGGCCGGACGAGGGGGAGGGGGTCCGGGAGAGGCCTACAAGCGTTGACGTAGAAGATGGGCGTCGTCACGTAGAAGGGCTTCTCGGATGACACCGACTGCCACCGTCGCTGGAGCCGCGCGACAGACGCCCACGAGCCGGCCGTGGAGGCCCGGCTCCGCAGGGTCCGGGCCAAGGGCCCGCGGCAGGTAGGTATCCTAATTAGGTGCATTGGGAGGCGGGTGTCGTCGCATCCCGTGGTTCAGATGCTCGGAGAGGTCTCGGGTCAGCAGTGGTGGATGTCGCGGCGCTCCGGGGAAAAGTGAAGCTTGCTGTAGGACGCGCCCATTGGTAGGATAAGTACAGTGTGTACTGTCTGAAGATAACGGAGCACTTTTCCTTACCCTTGCAGATCCGAACCATCGGGCCCACCCCCACTATCCTCAAGCTTTCTTGACAACCACCTTTGGCCTCTTCCCTTCAGCGATAACAGCGACAACACAGCGCATTGTTATAGCCTCTAGTCCAAGAGTGCTTCGATTATACGAGACAAGAGCATAATACCAACAGCGTCCCCTGCCATCACAGCGCCCACTCCGAACGCAGGCAGCCGCAATGTCCGTCCCGTCAGAAGAAACCCAAGTCAGGGTCTCCAGCGAAGGTACGCAACCCTCACCACCCCCTAACCCCTCGCCTAGCTAACACTTCTCCCAGGAGCCCAAGCCTTCGTCGAAGCCTTCTACCACGCCCTCACGAACGCCCAGCCCCTCGCCCCCTTCTACACCACCTCTTCAAAAACCTACGCCGCCCTCCCCCTCCCCCCCGACATCTCCATAAACGGCACCCGCCACCCGGACCCGGACTCCTACCACAAGCTCCTCTCCGAGCACGGCCCCCCGCGCTTCGAGGTCGAATCCTTCGACGCCCACGCCATCAACCCCTCCTTCAACATCGGCGCCCCCAGCGGCGGGGGCGGGGGCGGCTCGGACAAGAACGGGTCCAAGATGAGTCTGCTGGTGCAGGTTGCGGGGCGTGCGACGTTTGGGAAGGGGCGCGAGGCGGTGAGGAAGGGGTTCAGCGAAGTGTTTGTGCTGGTGCCGAATTGGGAGGCGCAGGGGCGGAATCCGCCGCGGAACTTGAGACGGTGGCTCATTTCGTCGCAGAATCTGCGGACGCTGTAGGATAGTCCGCGGTGGAGACGGGGGGCTGCTGCCGAAGGGCTCAGGTGGTCTGTTGTGATATGCGGTGACCCCAGCTCAACGTGGAGTGGTGGGGAGGGTGCTTTTAGTACTGCGACGCGAGGGAGGGTTCGTGGACGTCCGGTTTCGTGGACGTCGCGGAGTTTTAACGGGTCGGGTGCATGGGTGCGGGCTTGGACTGGGACTGCTTTATTTCACGAGCTTACGGCGAACAGCGACAGGAGAATTTGAATACCCATAGATTATAAAAACCAACTCACAACTACCATCAGATGTGTATTACTGTCGTCCATGTACATGACTACTACGCCCCGACAAGCTGCTCCCGGTACCTCCAGTACCCAGCCCTAACAGGATCCCACCTCTCCGCCAGCCTCTTCAGACACAGCGTCGCCTTTTCCTTGTCCCCCTCCTCGAGGTACGCCTCGGCGAGACAGTCCAGCGCATGCGAGCTCCTCACCTCCTCGTCCTCCGTGCCGAGCCCGTCCACGAAGCCC
Source organism: Scopulariopsis brevicaulis (assembly GCA_017657125.1). NCBI lineage: Eukaryota > Fungi > Ascomycota > Sordariomycetes > Microascales > Microascaceae > Scopulariopsis > Scopulariopsis brevicaulis. The sequence goes on from JAGFNX010000296.1 coordinate 12,421, forward strand.
TCCGCAAACTCCTTCACCTCACTCATCTTCCTGCCCCCCTTGGCCAGCACGCCGCGGAGGTAGTTCCACGGCGACTGGTTCTGCGGCGCAACGAGAATCTTCTCCTTCGCGTATGCGACCTCCCTGTCAAGCACCTCGGCGGGGACCTTGGGGTCGTGCTCCGTCGGGTGCGACCCCTCGGTGGACTTCTCCGGATCCGAAAAGACGACGAGGAAACGGTGCGACCACGCAGAGTTGTTCCGCACGTCGTCCTCGATCAGGTTCTGCGTCGACAGCAGCTCGGCGAGGTTGAAGAGCGACAGCTTGCGCACGAGGTACTGCCTGTACGACCATACATGGTAGTTCTTGGTGTCCTCGGCCAGCATCGTGATGATGAACTGCGTCTCGGAGCGCGCGAGCTTGGCAACCTGCTCCGGGTCCGCCGCGATCTGCGGGTGGTAGTGGTCCATGAGGAGCTGGCGGTGGTGCCAGATCTGGTAGTTCTTGAGGTAGGTGAGGGCCACCTCGTTGAGCCACGCCATCTCGTCCGGAACGGGGAGGTCCAGCGTGGATATTATCTTGAAGCGGTAGAGCCAGACGGTGTAGTGGGCCGGGTTCATGGAGATGATGTGCTGGGTGAGGCGGAGGCAGCGCTTGGAGTGCTCCTCGGCGGCCATGACGGCCCGGAGGTACGACATTGCTGTCGGGAGTCAGCCATGCTAGTCTCGCTGGGAGAACATCCAGGGAATGGTACCTTCAGCATAGTCGTCGGGGTAGGCAATGGCAGCGAGGGCCCCCTCGGGCTCCTCCGCGGGAATGGGCACGACATCATCCCACTCCGGGTCATTCGCGTACGGCCCCGACCACTCCCCATAAAGCTCAGCGTTCAACGCAGCCATCTCTCCTCTCCTCTCCTTCTCCAACCTGATATCTTCCTCGGTAATCTCGTAAGACCTACCCTTCCGTCCACTAAACCCGCTATCCCTGAGCTCCCTCCTCGCAAGGAACCTCTCGTGCTCAACCCTCAACACAGCGAGCCGGTCCTCCTTGCGCCTCCTGACCTCGAACTGCTCGGGAAGATACCCCCCGACCTCGCGGCCGTTCTTGTCGCGGCCCCAATGATAGTCGCGTGCGAGGGCGCGGATCGGAACGTTGTCCTTTGCGACCTGCTTCCAGTACTCCCGCTCAACCTTGGCGGGGAGGACCGTCTTTCGGGCGGAAACGCGGGGGAGAAGCTGCGCGTTGGCCCAGGTCTGGCGCTCGGCGGGCGTGAGGGACGCGAGGCCGGCTTCCTCGACGCGCTTGGAGACGGGGTTGGTGAGGTAGTAGCGTTGCTGGGAGAGCTCGTCGACCGTGAGGGGCGTGTCTTGTGTGTCTGCGGGGTGGTCAGTCGGCCGGTGGCTCAGGGGTTGAAGACGAGGATCATGTAAAGTCTGAGACCAATATATAGACGCTGCTCGGAAAGAGGTGGTCAGGGGACATGGAATGTGGCTCCAGAGAGCCACGGGAGGGAGGGGTTGATGGCGGGGTGACGGTGATGGTGGGGTGGATCCTCTCTCTTAGGCGGGAAAATGGCGGGGTGCGTGTAGCTGTGAGATTGGGCCTGACTGACCTTTGGCCTCGGGTTGTTTCGCCTTGGGGGCTGCGGACTTGGATTTCGGGGGCATTGTCGGCGAGGGGCAGGAAGCGAGGAGAGCTCGGTGGTTGGAGGCTTGCTTTGGGAGCTCCGCCAAAATCCGTCGCGGATGGGTCAGCAGCCCACCGTGATTGCTGCAGCTGGCTCCATCACGTGCGGGCAGCCCGCTGGTTGCACAGCAGAAAGGGACTCGACCACTCCCCTGGGAGCATCAAGCCACAGGTCTCTGGTCGTCTGGAATGTATCGCCGGAACAATACAAGGAACAATGTCAACTTACATGCAATAAACAACCATCGAAACCCACCCAAAGCCACCACCCTGCCCTGCTCCCACCAACAGATCCACCCCGGAGCAGACCGGCCTCGCCGATGAAGCAAGGCATGGAATATTGGATCGTAAGCGCTTGTTTTATTGAACCGCATGGCATTATGTCTATAACTACTAGATATTGTTCTTTGCCTCCCACCCCGATCACGCCTCTAGCCCCCTCATTACCCCTCGCTGCGCGGAAATACTGTACCTCCGGGCGACATGGGCGGACTAGAACCCTGGTACCAACACCGGGCCCGTCTCGGGCGGATGGGGCGAAAGAAGACGCCCGACGTACGCCTCGCTGTGGAGAATCGGGTCAGCTCTGGTAGGGGCGAGTCGTCTCGAGCCGGGGGGTCTGGGGCAGAGAACATGTCCATCTCGAGTAACCAACCGCTCCTGGCCCGTCCTCTCGACACTCCCGGACAAATTAACCGTCTTCACCCTCAGACGGAGGTTCCTTGCTCTCCCCCTGTTCCAATGCCCCCTACTGGCTCTCCACGCTCCAGTACTTCCACCCCTCGCCCCTGCTACCACCATCCACACCCACCAACCTCTCCACGCCCGACATCCCATCCGCATTGAGGAACTTGTTGACATCAATCTCCATGCCCCCCTCCTCATCGTCGTCCTCAAGCCCATTCTTCAGTACCGCCGGCCAGAGCACCCCCACCCCGTCACCCCCCAACGTCGTCTCAAACCGCCTGTAATTCTCCCTATCAAGTTGCTCATCCAGCTTCCTCATCGTAGCCGCCTCCACCCCGGGCCTCAGCAGCGTAATAGAGCATCCCCCACCCCCGGCACCCGTAAGCTTCGTCCACCCGATCCCCTCGTGGTCCACCATCTCCCGTACCCTCTCCAGCCGCGGGTGCGATACCCCCAGCGAGACCAGCAGCCCGTGGTTGATCGTCATGAGCTCGCCCACCTGCTGCAGGCACTCCTCCTGCTCACTATCAAAATCGGGGCTCTCGAGCAGCTCCGTCGCGGACCGCGTCGCCCTGTCCACGGCGTCCAGTATCGTCCCCACCAGCTTTGGGTGCTTCTCCCTCAGCCGCGCAACCTTGGCCACCTCGTGCGCCGTCGACTTGGGCTGCTTCGTGTCGACCAGCAGCAGCGGCAGCTCGGGGAAGTCCCAGAGCGGCTGCACCGACGGCGGCTTGCTGTAGTCGGTCCGCTGGAACACCACCGCCTTGCCCTGCGTAGAGACCGTGTTGTCCACGCCCGACGGGTTCCCGTGTATGCACGCCTCGAAGACAAAGGCCCAGCGGTTGATCCGCTCGACCTGCAGCCGCGCTTCGTCCGGCGGCTGGTCCGGGTGCGGGCCAGAGAGCGTCCGCAGCTGCAGGAGCAGCGCCGCGGAGACGCACACCGCGATGGACGCGCTGCTGCCCAGGCCCGCGCCGATGGGTATCGTGGAGCGGAGGGTGTAAACGCAGCCGTGGAAGGTCTGCGAGCCGAGCGACAGGAATACGTAGAGGAACGCGAGGGCCGACGCCTTGTGGACCTTTCGTAGCTCGTCGGGCTTGTCCGTCGACACGTCGGTGAGGTGTGGCTGGATGGCGGCCAGGAGGTCGGGGTCGAGGGTGGTGACGAGGTCGTAGTAGTATTTCTTCTTGTCGGGGCGGTGGAATACGTCCCACGGAAGGTCGTCGATGTTCCACGTGTGTATGAGGTCGATGTCGGGGAAGCGCAGCGATACCGTCCTCTTGGACTTGGAGAGTGAGGTGACGTGGAGATAGGACCGCAGCGAGATCGCCGCAGCTATCGCAGCCTGTGATGCGCGAGACGATAGGTTAGCTCTTGTCCCACATTCCCCCCGCGCGCGCGCCGCTTGTCTGCCCAGGAGTACTGTAAAGCCAATTGGCCGCAGAAGTCTCCCTCCCAGGAACTAGGATATGAAGCGGGCTTACCTTTCCATGCACCACGGCATGCTCTCCAAACACAATAACCTTGCCCGGCGCAGAGACCATGAACGGCGGCATCATCGGGCTCGACTGCTTCCGCCGCGAGCGCTGTCGCAGAGGGACGCCGTTCACGCCGTTGAGCAGCCGGGAGCTCCCCGACGCGCCATTGGCGCCACCTGACTCACCCAGCAGCTCGGGCATGTGGGCGGGCCTTCGGGGTCGAACGGGAGAGCCGGGAGTAGAGCTTGCGATGGGCTATCGCAAGGTGCGTGTAGACCGGGGCGGCGACACGCGACAGGGGCTATCTATACGTCACACTGCGGGTATGGCGCGATTAGACTCGATGGGTGGGCGTCGTGATTGATAGGCGCGTCGTCTTGGTTCGATTTGGGATTCGAATCTCGTGTCGGGGAAGAATCACGGGGAGAATGCCAGCGGAACGGTGGTGGAAGGGGCAGGCAGGGGTATTAAGTGGAGGTGGACGCGGAATGCGACAGTCCAGGCGACGGGACGGGCCAAGAGTCCGGGGACGCCGAGTGGTCTGGTTCGGGGGCCGGGGATAAAGTACCGACTTCGCCGCGACAGAGCAAGTTCGAGTGGTAAGGAAACGGGCGGATGCGGGATGGTTGAGCTTGAGGCCAGAGTACGAGGGTAGCGAGGCGGGTGACACTTTAAAAGGAGGAGAGAAAAATAGGCAAGGATGTTCCTGGGTACCTTTTTCGCGGAGGGAGAGGGCCCAACCTTAGCACCATCACCGGCCAAGGGATGCCGTTCTAATCCACACTATTAGTCCGAAGCCCCTAGCTCGCCCCAATTTCGTCCGGGGTTAAACGTCTCCCTCCAAACCAGCACATGATCACCACAACGAGGGGCCTCTATGCTTTTTCAACGAGCGACCGCGCGCTCGTCGCCGTCACGGCGTCGGAATTGTTCCCGTGGCTCTTTGTTGAGAGGTCACACAGTCGTGCCTGGGCCGACATGTCCCTCCCCGGAGGCGTCCAGTCATTTATCTCCGTCCGCAAAGAGATTACGTCCTCGTTCTTGGAGCGGGTGGGCTGTGCCGACTAGGTGCTGGATTGGAGGGTGACCATTTGGAAGCCACTTCATTGGGCCGATTTAGTAATGCCAGAACCCTGAGTTGCATTTTCCCCGTGGATTGGTGGGTCTGGGGCCTCCAGCAGGGATGGCTCGAGATGTAGGAAAACTGACAGCACCTGGTGCCAGCCGGGGATTTGGAGAGCCCCGTACGAGGTACAAGTATCCTGGATCCAGAAATCCTTGGCAGTTCTCTGACGACGCCATCTCATTACCCGTTTAGGGAGCGTGAGGAGCAGATGCCAGGATGAATAAAAATATGCCAGATCCTTTGCATTGCCCATGCCATATGGGTTCGAGACCCCTCCACGCAAGCTCTCCACGCAATACCCGTCGTGGCCTTCAAGGCGCAAGGCATCCGCCCCGTTTGCGTAACGTCCGCTTCCCTCGCGCGGGCATCACAAAACCCCCTCATAGCCCCCTCGGGCGAAGCCATTGGCATTCGTCACCGCCATCTCCAAAAAGCAAACATCGTACCGGCCTACGCATAGCATGACCTAGCCCACAATGACCGTCACCGAGTTCGCCCTTGTCCACCTCTCCGCCCCCCTCATTCCCCAAACCCTCCAGACCCTCGAGGAGGCCCAGCGCATCCAAGATAAATGGGCCCTTGAGCAGAACCCGCAGCTCCCCGAGAGCCGCGTCGCCCGCGGGACGGGCATGCTCCAGCAGAACGAGGACCCCTCGGCCATTCTCATCACTGCGCGGTGGGACTCGCCCGACGCCCACTGGGAGTGGATCGGCACTGTAGAGAACAAACAGGCCATGGGGAAGTTGATGCCACTCATAGTCAAAGAGGGGGACAAGAAGCTCGTGCTTTTCCACGTCGACTCAGTGCTCTTTCCCCCGCCGGGAGACGAGGTCGCTTCTGCCCTGGGAAGCCCTGTCCTGAGCATCTACCATTACCGGGCTAGGCCTTCAGAGAGGGAAAGGTTCGAATCTAGGCTCAAGGTGGCCATGGGTGAGCTGAACACGGCCACGGAGACACGTTTCAGGTGGGGATGGAGAATAGAGAAGGAGGATGCCGAGACCAAAGAGCTCCTAGTAGTTCGCGGGTGGGACAGCGAGGAACAGCGCTTGAATTTCCCACACACCAAGGAGCACGCGACCCTGGGAGAGCTAGCAGACCACGCGTTCGACGTCAACGTCTACTCGTACAAGAGGATCGTATGAGGCACCACGGCATATAAAAGCCCAGGAGCCCGCCTTTGCACTCCCCCTCAGCCGGTATCACATCGAGAATAGCAAGCGACAGTGTGGTCGAGAACCTCATGCGATTTACCAACACACATGGCCTTTCAACCGTGGGCAAAATGCCGCGCTAACAGCCATGGCGAAACGTTTCCTTTTGCGCCAGTCGTAATGAAATCCGTATTGTTCAACCCCCCTCCGGACCCAGGCCAATATGCTACCCACGGCGCCATGACAGTCGCCGAGTCACCCCCCGCTCCCGAATCCCCTCCCCTTCGCTCCTTTTGTTCATTCCTCTCTTAACACATTCCCTTACGCCTTCGACTTGCCGGAGAGCTTGGAGATCTCCGTGACTTGCAGGTCTGTTGTCTCGGTCAGCTGGTTGTCCCAGGAAGGTCCCGTGGGACTGCGGGGGGAGGGCGCTCGCCGGTGCCGGGAGGTGGCTGTGGAAGACGTACTGGGGGGGAGGCTGGACTTCAGCTTCTCCGCCTTCTCGGAGTCCTTGATGGCGAGGGTGTAGAGGAAGCGCTGGCACCGGACCTTGAACTTGGCCTGGCCGCTCTTCTTGTTGCGCTTGATCACCGCCGCTGCAAAGTATTGTGTCAGAACCAACGTCTTCCTTCAACCCATCATGTTCCTTCTCAATCGATCCAACCCATTCGTCGCTTCCAAACATCCGTCGTCTTCGTCGAGTCGGGGAGCCGTAGCATCGGGGGAAAACCTACAGGAAGCATCCTTCCTCCGGCAGATCTCAATGAACTAGAAACCCCCACCAACGTCAGAAACAAAACTCTTCCATGTCCCTGCGCCTAGCAGGAAAATGTCCACGGCTTTCGGAATCGTACCTGCTTGATGTCGGAGATTTCGCGAGGCATTTTGGCGGGATGTGAGGTATTCGCGGGTGCTGCGGTGTGGTTGAGGTTCGAGGCTGGTCGGGGGGAGGTTTTCGATAAATCGTAGCTGAATTTGGGGAATAATTTTTTGTGGGCGGTAGAGCCGTGTGGTGTGCTGGGTGTGTGTGTGGGGGGGTGAGGGAAGGCGCCACTGACCAATCAGAGGTCCTTCTGGTGGGGTGTACAGCCGGGGGGTTTGGCGGCCCACTTCGGAGCAGGAGCCCGGTGAGGCTCCGGAAGACGCCGCCCGGTCCCAACCACAACCGGCCGTTTCTCCGTCGCTCTTTCCCGCAGAACTTGCCTAATCCGGGTCTGTAGCTCCAAAATCTACCAAGGAACCCTTCAATCTAGGAAGCAGCGAAGGAGTTATCTTTGCTCTTTTATCCAAAGTGCCTCAGGCGCGCCTTCCCGGCCGCGCCCAGATGGTTGCTGCTTCCGCCCAGAGCTCCTGCCAGGTAGGCAGCCCTCTGGCAAATGGCGGTGGTTGTAAGGGCGTGAGCAACGTTAAGCAGTCTTGTGCGCGCCTTCCTTTAATACAAATGGCCTAGGCCCTGGAGTGGCTGAGCGTTCTGCTCTTGCATCCCGAGAGGTCATACTTGCGCCTTCCGTATCTTTTGAGAGACCTTTAGTATGACCTTCGAGATGCAATGGTTCTACGGCCACTTCTATAAATTGCCTTTTCCCTCCAGCTGAAGGAGGCTTTTCGTTTCTCTCTTTCACACCTTCCCTTCTTCATCACAATCAAACTTCCCAGGCCCTACTTCCCTACTTCCCACTGTTACTGACATCTTCAATCAGGGTTATCCTTACCATATTCCTGGGTCAAATCTTCGGTTCTTTCCACATTCTTGCCTTCACACTTGCAACGGAAGCCCCAAACATCCTGTTTTCTGTTCTCCCGCAGTTCCTAAGGCAGACTTCAGCACTCTCACCTTCAACGGTTCTTGCACAACACCCTTACTTCGAGCGCCAGCGTTTTCTCGTAAACTACGTTCCACTGTACATCGCAAACTCTTGGTAAAGACCATCCGAATCTTCACAAAATTTATCTTGTTCTCCCCGTAACGCCATCACCCTGGCCGCTGTATCCCCGTATTCATTTGCGGAGAGGACCCAGATGACAGCTTCCCGGACGAGCTCGACATGGCGCCGGTGGTCGAATACAACGATAGTCCGGAGGGAGGTAGCGGGGCTACTGTCATGAAACCTGCTTCTGCAACGGAATCGGACCGCAAGAAGCCCAGCTCGTCCACTGAGACGCAGAACAGAAAGACTTCAAAGGCTTCAATCAAGAAGCCAAAATGTCCTTCAAAGAAGAAGACGGCCCCAGCGCCGCAGAGTCAGACGAGGAATCGAAAGAAAAAAGACCAGGATTATGAGAGGATGATGAATACACGGAGGCTTTTCGGAGACAATACTCCGGCGGGTGGGAGCGCTTCCCAGGCCCTCACAAGCACAGGGGATCCTGCATACAGCGCCAAGATAGAGAAGTACATGGACAACCGTCCAAGCGTTGAAGAAGAGGTGATGAAAGCGGAGCGAGCGATGATCGACAATGCTCACGAAAGATGCGGAGAAAAGGCGGACTCGGCGTTCCGCCAGGACGGTCTGTACGGCATCCGCGGCGTTACGACCCCACTCACGCCCATTCAGTTCGCAACTCTTGGGTGGATGATCAAGCGAGAGGCCATAAAAAGCTCAAAGGGTGGTATTGTCGCCCATACCATGGGGTTGGGAAAGACTTTGATGGCTCTGTCGTTGATGGTCATCAACAGCACGGGTCTTCAGAGACGGAAAGCCGCCGATTGCTCGACTCTCGTCGTAGCTCCCAACGACGCCATCCTTACTCACTGGCAGGAGGAGTGTGTGAAGCACGCCTCGGGTGTCCTCAAGGCGGAATCTATGGCCCGCTATAAGGATTTGAAAAGCTTGAAGAAAATTGACGCTTTCAAAGATTACGACATCGTGTAAGAGCTTTCTTTCTTGTCCCTACCCCGGCGGAAACCTGGGGCCTATGCCGACTAACGTGTTATGCCAGGTTCGCAACGTATGGAGAGCTTTCTACGGAAATCCCCGACTTCTACAAGGAGGCGAAAGACCCCAAGAAGCCTCTCAATCCCGAGATTTCGGAAAAGATTGAGAATCACAAGTGGGCTGCGGTTTTTGAAGCAAAGTGGTTTCGGGTAATCCTCGACGAAGCTCACACGATCAAGAACAAGAATTCCAAGGGTTAGTACTTGGATGGTCCGCAATGCTTCACACAAGGTATTGACCACTGAGGAACTCTAGCTTCACTCTCGGTACGAAGACTCCAGAAAAGATGTGCGTGGATGATCACAGGAACTCCTCTGAGCAACAAAACAGAGGGTACGTGGAACACATAAGATATACTGGCAGAAGACTTCTAACTCGGACTGGCCAGAGATGTTCCCTTATTTCAACTTTCTCGGCATAGAAAAGTCAATGTACCTTTCCACATTCACGGAGAAGTACTTCCCTGAACGAGTAAGTTGAAAACAAGACACTACGGTTATCATTGGTGTAGCCGGGACGCTGTGAAAGGCAATGTCTGACGGTCTTGAAATAGAAGGCGAGTCCCGCATTCCGAGGGCATTTGGCAGATGTCATGATAAGGAGGTAAGCAACCGGTAGCACGCTAACCATGTAGTGGAGAGCGGACACTTACATTAACACCACGACAGACAGATCGGAGAAACCTTTCTCGGCGAGGACATCATCAGTCTTCCGTCTCATCACGCGCTTACCAAAATACTTCTCCCGTCTTCGAAGGAGAGGGTCATCCTTGAGTATGCCACCACAACTCATAAGGCACTTGCTTGTTCGGAACTAACTTTTGTCCAGCTTCCTGAAAACAAAGATCAGGGAAACGGCCGTGAAGACCTACAATGAGGCTCTCGAGTCGGCCGAAACCGTGAACGCGGCTCGCATCAAGGCGTATTCTTCTGTTACGACCTTACTACATCTTTATCGCTACGCCTCCATCCATCCATTTTTGCTGGAGAATGCCTTCATGACCACTTTCAGCGTTGAAGATGTCGAGCAACTCATTGGCGAACTCGAAAAAGCTGATGAAAAGGCTGGTGAAAACGAAAAAACGAACAGCCCCAACTTTTCGCCCATCCAGGAGATTGTGAAAGTAGCGCTCCAACACCGAGATCTTGGCGGCAAGAGTTGCGCGAACTGCAACCAGGACTGCGATGTAGTCCCGGGGCTCGTTTACACAATTCCAGTGAGTATCCGGCCTTCCATTTGGGGCTGCGCCCATATTTGAACCGGGATACTCACTACCGTTGTTTAGTGCGGCCACTTCCTGTGCTTCAGATGCGTTTCATACGGTCCAGGTCTCCCCCCAGGTGTAAGTTGCTCTCAGCCTGAAGCCTTCAATGCATACTCTAACTGCAACCGACTAAAGGCCGAACGACTCCAGCGTTGTGCAGACGAAGGTTGTTCCCGCAAGTTTTTGTACCCTAGCGGTACTGAGTGCCCGCCGTCCCTTTACCACCCCAAATTTCTCAAAGCGGATCCGTTGGCGCCAGACTCGGATTCCGAAGACGCCAGGCCACCGCCGATGAAAGCGTCCAGGAAGGGCAAGGGCAAAGGCAGGCAACTAGCGATGGAACCCCCGCCGATGCGCTTGCCTGGCTGCGATGAACACGGAAACGAGCCGCCCTTGAACAATGTCAAGCGAAGGTTCCTCGCCTTCGCCGACACGTACTTGAAGAAGTCGAGGAGGGTGGTGCCCAGCGCCAAGATCGAGGGTGCCCAGAAGCTCATCCGGGAGTGGCAAGAGACCGCGCCAGACGACAAGATAATCAGTAAGGAGACGCTTGTTTTAATCCCCCCTCATATTTACCAGGGATTAACTAACGGGAATGGTGTTAGTTTTCACCCAGTTCATGGTCGTCGCGAAACTCGTCGGGCGCATTGCATACCTCGAAAAGAAGAAGTTCCTGTATTACACAGGTGACATGTCTGCCAACGCAAGGAAACTCGCCCTCACCAAGTTCAAGACTGATAAATCTGTCAAGATACTCGTAAGGATCTCTATATTCGTGTTCTACTTATATCTCTCGGTTCTATGTACTGACGTGGACTACCTAGGTCGCCTCCCTCCGGTGCGGTGGCCAAGGTATAGATATTACCAGTGCCAACCGCGTCATTCTCATGGAGCCCTGGTGGAACAGCCCCGCGGAAGACCAAGCATTCTCTCGATCATACCGCATGGGGCAGGAGAAGGAAGTGCATGTGGTCCGCTTCATATGCTCCGGTACTAAGGAGGATGATATCGCCGAGCTGCAGAGGAAGAAAGAAACCGAGCTCAGCGACTGCCTGATGTCCAGGAAGGCGACCAAGACGAAACAGAGCCTGCTCAGCCTGCTTACGCTCATGGGGCTGCCAATTGAGGATGAGGATGGCGCTGTTACTGGGCTTAGGAAGCCCGAGGAGGAAGAGGAAGAAGAGGAGGAGGCCGTTTTTACGGAGGATGAGGATGGGTATGAGAAGCATGAGGAAGGGATGGGTAACGGGGAAGAAGGCGACGAGTGGGGAGATAAGGTTGAAAAGGACGAGGATGCGGGAAAGGAGAAGGGGGGGAAGCCTGGAGGAGGAGATGAGGGTGTGAAGAAAGGGCCGAACGGCAGTAGGGAGGAAAACGGTGAGAAAGACGGCAACGGCAATGACACGATGGAGAAGGCCAAGAAGGTCGTAGAAAAGGTTGAAAAGCACAAAAATGCCGTAGAAAACGCCGAAGAGAAGAGCAAGGACAGGGGTGAGGAGACCCAAGGAGCTGGAACGGGGAAGAATGGGGGGATGAACCAGGAAGAGCATCGTGGCAAGGACGGCGGCTTCACCAGGGAGAAATCTAGAAAGATAGATGAGAAACCCGAAAAGAACATTGCTGGGAACGAGGAAAAGGAGACCGAGGAGCAGCAGAAAGAGACCGGTAAGGGGAAGGAGGGAGAGAAGAAGGGTGATAATGGCAGCGGGGAGCGCGATGAAAAGGACGAGGACGGCGACACCATCATGGGCTGACGGGCTGCCCTCCAAGCGACAGCAGCTCTCGAGGCACCACTGCGTCTCCTCTTCCCACGAAAGGACTAAGGCTGGGTTTACGTGATTTCGCGAGTTATTTACGGGGGACAATCTTGTTTCGTTGTTTATGCAATGCCGGCTTGAAGTTTGATTTGCGATCTACGGGGTCCCCGACGACACCATGAGAATCCCAGCGTCACTCGTTTGGCTGGACCAAAAAAAAGAAGCTGGGGGAGCGAGAGTGGCAAATCGTGGACCCTTGAGTTACAGCTTCGAATTATCTTGCGATTGATAGCTATCCACAGCTACAAATAAAGTCATGCTTGTTTTCACCACTGTCCCCTTTCTCCTGGTTTTCGTGATTGCGACTTGCCTCTTTCGAGGACATGACCATAACGCTGCCACGATCCAAATGAATGAATCCTGGCTTTAGCCTATCATACAAGCAAACACGGACTCCACTCCGCTTTGCCCATTCCCATCCCCATCCCAACTTACACGCTACACAGATCCCACTCCGCTTCCCCTATCCACATTCCAAACATGCACTCACCCGCTTCCACTTAAAGCTCCTCCCGGCCACTAGCCTTGACAACCTCCTCATCCTTCTCCCCAACCTTCTCCTCCGGCTTCCACCCCAGCGCCGCAAGCCTCTCCGCCAGGATCGGGTGCGAGTAGTGGTACGAGGCGTACACCGGGTCGGCGTCCATGGTGCTCAGGTTCTGGATCTGCAGGCGGATGAGGGAGCGGGCGAGCGCCTCGCGGTGGCCGAGGCGGACGGCGAAGGCGTCGGCCTGGAACTCGTAGGTGCGGGAGAGGACGTTCATGAGGAGCTTGACGACGGCGTCGAGCGGGGTGAGGAGGTCCGAGAAGAGGATGAAGCCGACGATGATGGGCTTCGAGGTGAAGGCGAAGGCGTTGTAGAGGGAGGTGTTGTTGATGAAGACGGAGAAGAGGGTGAAGATGTAGATGAAGTGGAACTTGAAACAACGTTAGCAACTTCAATTGGGGGGTTGCCGAGAGGGAGGGTTCTTACCTGGTTAATGCCGAAGAGCTTGGTGGTGTGCCCCTCCTTCCAGTGGCCCAGCTCATGCGCCAGCACGGAAATGACCTCCTCCGGTTCACTCTTCTCAATCAGCGTGTCGTAGATGACAATGTGCTTCTTCCACGGCAGCCCAAAGAAGTACGCGTTGCTGTGCGCGCTGCGCTTGCTCCCGTCAATCACGTACAGCTCATGCAGCGGGAACTCGAGACTCTTGGCCAGCGACTCGACACCATCCTTGAGCTTCCCCTCCTGCAGCGGCGACAGCTTGTTGAACAGCGGGAGGATGGCGATCGGGTAGATTGTAATCATGAAGACCTGGAGACCGGCGGCAAAGGCCCAGAGGTAGAAGAAGAACTGGTTGCCGGTGCGCTGGATGATGGCGAGGAAGCCGGACAGGATCGGGGGCGCGAGGACAAAGGTCAGGAGGTTGGACTTTAGCATGTCGGTGACGAAGAGCTTGGGCGTCTGCTTGTTGAAGCCGAACTTTTCCTCGAGGACGAACGTGTGGTAGATGGACGACGGGAGCGAGAGGGCCTGGTTGAGGAGCACGAAGGCGAGGACGAAGACGATGGACTGCGAGATCTCGCCGCGGAACCCCTCGGGCGCGAAGCGGGTCAGCAGGCCGCCGGCCCACTCCCACATCTTGGGGAGCACGTCGAAGTGGATGAAGGCGACATTCTGGATCTGGCCCCACAGGCCGTTGACGAAGGAGAAGCGGGCCTTGGCGCGGCCGTAGGCCTGGCTCTTGTCATAGACCTCCTGCGAGACCTCCTTCTCGAGCACGGCGGGTACCTTCTTGCGCTGGAGGACGCTGTACTGACGGAGGGAGAGGAGCGACTCGAAGAGGAAGTGGCCGACGGAGAAGCCGACGATGAGCTTCTTCCAGGGGAAGAGCGGGCGGTCGAGGGCCTTCGCGAGGCGCTGCGCGGTGTTAGCCAGGTCCGGCGGCTGGCCGGGGGGGGGGAGTCCCGAGTCCCCGGACGAGGAGAATCGGCGAGGGAATTGGCCTACCTGGAGGAAATCCATGGTTCGTGAGGTCCAGGTGCGCCTGTCTGGATCAAAGGAGTGGATGCAGTTCGGAACTGCAAGTCGGAGGGGCTGACGTCGAGCGGAGAGCTGGTTGATGGGACAGGTTGTCCTCGGCGGGTCGGGCGGGCCTGCTTACGTCGCGCCGCAGGGGCCTAGACGCGATGATTGGCCGGGGCTATTCTTGGAGCGGGGATTAAGTGATGAGGTAAGCTGGGGCTCCGGTTCTCGGTGTGCTCGGTGAAGATTGGGCGCACAGGTGAGCGAAGACGGTCAGTGGGAAGAGCCGAATGGGTTATGATATTCATTAGGAGTAGCGTGAATGCAATTTCATCCGAGCAGTATGTATCCCATCCGACCATAAATCAGTTCCTAGGTATCCTCATGTTCGCCTTCACCCTCTCCAGCAGGTCCTCCCTCGTCCCTCCCGCCGCAGGCATCAGCCCCCTCTGCGCAAGTCAGCAATCTCCCCTCACCCAGCGCGCGATAAACCGTCCTGACTCCAGGTACAAGAAGAAAGATACGTGGTTAGAAGTCTTACCGCATCGAGCCACCTCCGCATCTCCTCAACCGTCCACCCCTCGGGATCGCCCTTCGGATCCGGCAGCGCGGGGAACATGTCGCTGCCCCATATCGACCAGGCGGCCGCCGCCGTAACAGCGCCCCCGAATGCTGTCTCATGTTAGAACCTGCCCTTACAAGGCACACTGGTCTGTCAGTTTATGGCAGTAGCCTCGCGGGACCTACCGAGGAGGAGATTCTAAGGCCGTGTTAGTGAACCGGGTGTTGCAGTTCAGCTACCGATGGCGCTTACCTTGGATTTCATGGCATTATCGAGGCGAGTCATTCTGTAGGCCTTGACTTGTCTTCTCTTCTTTGGGGGGGGATGGAGTTGCTGTCGTGTTGTACTGTAGGTATTCGTAGGGGTGTTGCAGGTATGAATTGTTGTTGCCTAGCTCAACATCGGGTGGCGACGCGACGACTTATACAGCAGGAGCGAGCTCATTACGTGGCCAGCCAACCGTGTCCTCTTCACATTCTCACACAGCAACACCAAAATTCACAGCCATCGAGCCGAAAGGAAAATGAAAATGCCATATATTGTGTATCGCACCCCGTCTTGAAACGCCATGCCCAAGTCTATCACCTCCAACCCTGACCATCTCTACTGCTTCATCCCGGCAACCTTCATCGCCACCCCCCTCAAAAGTCCCCTGAACCCCTCTCCCAGCGCCCCGACCACAACGCTACCGTCCGGCCTCATGCTCCCTTCCACCTCTACAGCCACCATCCCCTCCGAGACATCCACTGCCCCGTCCACCGAGACCTCCCCCGTCATCCCTGGCTTCCCCGGCGTCGTCCGATCCAGCACGTCCTGCCCGGACCTCACGCCGCCCTTGGCATCAGGCGTGATCGGCGTGCCGTCGAGGAGCGACTGCCAACTCGCGAGGTAGATCCCCGGGCCCGAGACGCTGCCGGTCCCGCTCATATGCGAGACGGCCTCGGCCCTGTGCTCTGAGCCCAGATGGATGGAGGCGAGGTACGCGGCGTGCGTGTCCAGAACCGCGCGGATCTCGGACTGCTTCGCGCCCGGAAGCTCGGCGAAGAGGAGCTCCAGGCGGTCCAGGAGCGACGTTCCGTCAATGTTCCCCGGCGACTCCTCCGGCCTAAAGGCGCGCGTCATGTTCTTTGCCCACTCCTTCACCTGGTCCCTTACCTGTGGGCACTTGCTGCTCGACTGGTGCAGCCACAAATAAACGGACCCCTTGTGCTTCTTCAGCAACTCAACGTAGTCCTCCACCGTCGGGAGCCTGTATCCCTCCTCCCCCGCCTCGCCGTCTACCTTCTCACTGGCGCTAACAGCAAGGAAGTCGTCAATGAACGCACGCATGTTGTCGAGGTGCTCCGAGAGGTCGATATTCGCGTGGATATCCCGAATCATAGGCTCATAAACCCCCACCACGTCCCGCACCGCCTGTGTCAAGAGGTCCGGGTTCGCGTGGCACAGCACGTCTATGATCTCGTCGCGGTCCCGCGTCGAGAGCATGGCGGCATAGTATTGCTGGCACAAGTCGTGCTGCTCCAAGCTCAGCGAAGCCGAGAGCTTGGGGTCGACGTCATCCAGTATCGTGAGGACCACGGACCTCGACTTCTCGATGCTGATCTTCCGGAGCTCCTCGCGCTTCTCCTTGGGGCCCTGGGCGTGCTTCCTCAGGGTCTTGAGGCACTTTGACGACGGCGCGTTCTTGCCCTTTTCAATCTTGTCGCAGGTCTTCTTGAACTCGTAGGAATCCCAGTACAGCGCTCCAGATATTATCCTAGCACCAACCCCACGTCAGCAAACTCAGCTCCCCCGCGGTTACTTGGATGGTAGAAAGCAAAACCCACCTTTGCAGCAGATTCATCCCCTCGTCCGCGCCCTGCGTGAACCCCGCCCAGTTCGACAGCGTCGCGAGCCCAAACTTGGCGAGCAGGAGCTTCAGGAGCGAGTTGAGCATCGTGGCCGCGTTGCCGAGCCTCAGGATCTGGCGGATGACGGCGTAGGGGATCAGCTTGTGGGCGTTGGAGAGGAGCTTGAGGAGGTACTGGCCCTCGGGGGTGACGGCGAAGATGTGGTGCAGGAGGCTCGCGACACTAGAAAGCGGTTAGGCGGACAGAAGAAGGAGGGGCGGGGACTTCACTCCGCAGTTTCCTTACTTTATGATGGCGTATTCCGCCGCGGCTTTAACGACGGGGGAGTACCCCTCCAGGTCGTCCGTCCCCTCGAGCCACTCGCACACGTCGTCGATAAGATCCCCGTGCACAACCCCCCTCACGAACGCATCCCATCCAACCTCGAGCGCCTCCGCCTCCCCGCCCTCCGCCTCGCCATTCACAAGCCCAGACCGCGGGAACCCCCCAAGACAACCCCTCGCAACCCCCTCGATAACAGCACTCGCACCCGTAGCAAGCGTCCTCCGCGTCCCCACCGCCCCCTTCTCATAACTCTCCGACAGCCCCGAGGCCGCCAGCCCGGAAAGCAGGCCCTGGACCCTCTCGCTCCAGAACTCGGGCGGCAGGTCGCGGATCCCGGGGGCGGGGAGGACGAGGCGGAGGAGGAGGGTCTGGAGGAGGGGCGAGGTTACGGCGGGCGAGGGGTCCTCTGGTGGGGTGAAGGGGGGCCCGTAGTTGGCTACGGCGGAGGGGTGCGTGAAGGCTTGGACCTCCGTGGCGGTCTCGGCGTGGGTTAGGATGTCGAGGAGCGAGGCCAGTTGGCGCTCCGTGAGGGGGACGTCGCGGTCCATGGCGGAGCTGCCGTGGGTCGGTTGAAGTGAGGTCCGAGTTGTTGGTATGGGGTCTGTGAGTTCAAGAGGTTGATGTGAGTCCTCCTATTCTGGTGGTGGAAGCGGGAAGGAGCGACTCGCGCGAGATGATGAGTGAAGCAACATTCCCTTGTGAGTCTCTCTCATGGGGCAAAAAAGTGGATGTTACGAAATGAGCTTTGAATAAAGAGTTGGAGTGGAGTATCATTGTGGACGGAGGCCTCGTCGCGCCCGAAGTCCGATGACCTCGAGGATACGGAGGTAATAAGTGACGAGGGAGGCGAAGCACAATGCATTTGCATACAGCTGGAGCCGGGCCGACATGTAGTCTTCTACGGCATATTCCGTGGCTTCCATCGCACGAAATACGTCACTCTTGGCGCGCTGGAGCCACTTAGACCGCGGCCCCTTCGGAAAACGGACGCTACCGGGGTCGCTGTGTGAGTGACACAGCAGCTGCACCTTGCTGTGCCTGCGTTCACAACCTGCCGCTCGAAATCACTAGATCGAACCTAAATCACTTCAAGTGATACCGAGCGAGTACTTCCTTCCACACGACGGAAACATCGGACAAACTAAGACTGAGTGCACATCCAGTCATCCCGTCCCATCCGCCGAGTCACCACCAAGTCATCCCCGCTTACATTCCGTATACCCCCGCCAACCAGCACAACATCAGATATAGCCCCAAACAGCAGTAGCAGCAGCATGTCTTCTTCACCTTAGTCCGATGATCCACGCCTTCGGATCTCGGGTCTGAAGTGAGAACCTAAAGAAAGCAAACCATAGCCCACGAGAAAAGGCCACAGCGTGACCCTCCTCGCGTCTCGGTTCGCAGTCAATTTATTTTCGCTCTCGCGTTTCGTCGTGATCTCGGGGCCACGGAGCGGATGGACCCCAAGACGTATTAGAAACGCTTTTCCTCCCTTCCCTTCCTTTGGGACCCACACACAAACAAAGCACTCGCCTCTCTTGGCGGAAAAAGGTCCCGGGAGAGGCGATCTAGGAGATGGGTATATTCACATCTATCAGTCTTCGTGTCAGTATAATACAGCCGGTGGTGGTACACTCCGAGGTCCTCCCCTGATCCAACATAACCTCGCGGGCCCTCATCTAAGCCCCGTCGAGACCCATCCCGTGGACGGTCCACTTCCCGTCAACCCACCCCTGCTTCTGCCCGAGGAAACACATCCTATCAGCCCCCTTCTCCACCCCGTCAACCAGATACCTCTGCGCCACATCCCGCACCTGCTCCCTCGAAACATCAAGCAGCAGCTCCCTCCTCGCCTGCTTCATCTCGTCCGTGATGCCGTAGACGAAGTACCCCATGCCCTCTTGGTTCACCGACCGCGGCGCATCGATCCGCTGGAACACGGACAGCTTCGCCTCCTCAATGTCCCGCTCCGTAAACTCCTTGTCGCGCGCCCACCGCCCCGCGTCCCGCATGATGGACATGGTGTTCAGCGGGTTCGGGTCCCGGTACGAGAAGAAGCCAAAGATGCCTTCTAGCGCAGATGAGTACGCCCCGCCGCCGTACGCGCCGCCCTTCTCGCGGATCTCGTGGTGCAGCCGCTTGTGCGTGAGCAGCTGCGCGAGGACCTGCAGTGGCGCGCCGTCCGCCGACGTGTACGACGTTGTGGGGAGCGCCAGGCCGCCGTAGTACACCTGGTACGGCAGGGGGAAGAACGCCTTGCTGTCCTGCGGCAGCTGGGGTGTGCCCGAGGGCGACCAGGCGGGCAGGCCCGGCGCGCCGGCCCTCTCCGTGAGGAACCGGCTAAGGGCCGAAGTGTTGGACTCGACGCTCTCGGGCCCGCAGGTGACTGACGTGCGCATGTTGTTGGTCGCGAGCGCGAGCTTCTGGATCTGCTTCAGCTTGTCGATCACGTCTGCGAGGTTGTCCGACTCGGGCCGGTTCGCCAGCGCGGTAATCAGCTTGACCTGCGACAGCCCGCCGACCTGCTGCGAGAGCCAGGCAGCACGCGTGAGGCCGGACTCCGCGTACGCACGAGCGAACTGGTGGCCTGAAGAGGCAATGTCGTTGACAAGGCCGTCCGCGGATGCCTGGAGAAGCTGGCGGATGCGCCTGGGCGCGTCTGGGCTGTCAAAGTCCGTCTCCGCTACTAACTTGCTAAGCACCTCGAACATGGCGGGGACGTTTCTGTCCAACGCCATGCCCGTCAGCGCGATCCCCTCCTTGGCCTCCGTGTGGTTGAACGGCGACGGAGCCGAGTGGTAGCCAACGGAGACGCCGCCGGTCTTGAGCTTGATCAGATCCTCCAGCTGCTCCATCGTCGTGTCCTTCGTGCCGAGGCGCATAATGCAGTCAGCGAACAGAGGCATGAGCTCTCGCAGCTCGTCCGGAAGGTTGTCGATCGTGTTAATGGCTCGGAAGTACGTGAGGCCGTTCGTCGGCGCTTCGCGCCACTGCACCTTGACATCGCCTAGGGTATCGTGCCGCAGATCAGAGCGCTTGGCCTCCCGCGGAATGTCGTTGACGTGGACGCTGGGGAGACAATCGAGGCTCTCGGTGTTGGTCTTGGCTTGCTCCTGGAGCAGAATCTTCTCCTGGCCCTCGAACGTCTTGCGAGCCTCCGCCTCGCCGCCCAGCCGAGACGTGGCGTCGGCGATCTTCGAGGCCAACCTCTCCTTCTCTTCCTTCGCTGCGTCCTCGCCGTACGAGGGCGACGGGGTCATCACAAAGGTCAGAGTGTTGTCATTAAGCAGGTACTTGTCGAGTAGGCCCTCGAGGTAGCCACCCTTGGCGAGTTCGGCTTGGAAGGCGGTAACAGTCTCGTTCCACGCCAAAGAGTCAAGCGGATCCACGCCGGTGAACCACTGCGACTTGAGGCGATGGAGAAGGGAGAGGCCAAAGTTGGCAGTCTTGTGCTTGAGGCCGAGCTCGAGCTGGTGGAGGGTACCGTCGATCTTGGCCTTGTCGAAGCCCTTGTCCCGGACTTCCCGGAGGATCCGGCCGACCTCGGCCTTCAGCCGCGGGACGTCGCCCTCCTTGACTCCGGTCAAACCGACGGAGAAGATGGCATGGCTCGCGCCGCTATCGTAGCCAGTATTGGGGCTCCAGTCGGTTCCGAGACCAGCCTCAATCAGCCCTTGGTAGAGCGGGGAGCCGTAGCCATCCAGCAGGAGGCTAGTCATGAGCGATAGTGAGAAGGACTCGAGGATGTCCTTGGACTCGCCCATGATCCAGGACACCGAGGTCTTGTACTGCCGATCAGGAGCGACTAGGGGGTCAGTAGGCCCCTCAACAGTCACCTCCCGAGGACCGCTCAGCTCAATAGGCCTCCGGTTATCCCGCAGCGTCTGCATCTTCTGGAAACTGGCGAGCCTCGCATCGACCTCCTTCAAGTGGTCCGCAAGAGGCATGTCTCCGTAGGTGAAGAACTTGGAGTTGCTCGGGTGGTAATGCTCGGCGTGGAAGTTCTTCAGCTGCTCGTACGTCAAGTCGGTGATCTTGGCCGGGTCGCCCCCGGAGTTGTTGATGTCGGGGAAGATGTGGTCCTGGAAGCGAATGTAGTAGAGATACCCAGCGTCGGACATCTGGCCCTTCATCTCATTGTAGACGACGCCCTTGAAGACGAGCCTGCTCCCTTCCTCGTCCGCGCCGGCCTGCGGGTTCTCGGGTCCTATCCTCCAGCCCTCCTGTGTGAAGTCGGTCTCCTTGAGGAGAGGGTGCAAAGTCGAGTCGAGGTACACGGACATCAGGTTCTTGAAGTCCTGGGCGTTCGTCGTGGCAAACGGATAGTAGGTGTGGTCGGACGCCGTGAGGGCGTTCATGAAGTTGGAGAGCGTCCGGGGCAGCATCTTAAAGAACGGATCCCGGATGGGATATCTGCATATTATTAGCAAAACCTGCGCCGGCCCATCGTACACAGAGCACTTACTTCTCACTCCCGCACAGCGTCGTGTGCTCCAGGATATGGGGGACACCGGTGTCATCCGGCGGGTTCGTCTTGAACCCCACGGAGAAGACATTGTTGCTGTCGTCGCGGGCGATGTGGAGGTAGTCCGCGCCGGTCCGGTCGTGTTGCAGATGGAGCGCCGTTAGCTTGAGCTCGGGGACGTGCTTCGACCGCAGCAGGGTGAACCCGTGGAGCTTCTCGCCGGCCTTCGGAAGGGAGACGTCGGTGGCGGCCTGGGTGGCCGTCTGAGCTAGATGACTAGCTTGACGGGCGGCGGTTCGGAGCATGGCTGGATGAATGAAAGTCGGGATGCCGGAGACTAAGCAATCATGGTAGTCTGGTAGCGAGCGGGTCCTCCCGGGAGTTGTTGGGAAAGGAGAGGTATTTGGTTTGTCTCTGGCTCCTTAAGATGACAATGTATAACGCAGGCTCGTCGTCGGCTTGTCGTTAACCGAAAGCTCTGAAGGTGCGCGCGTCGATGACAAAGCGGGCCCGAAATTTTCCACGCCACCTGCCAGCACTGGCGGGGAGATTAGTCAAGGGACCTTAGTCAATGGGCCGCTTGCTCGCCCGGGACTTCGATGTCATAGAGCCAATGGATGACGCCCTAACGGAGCCACTGTGTAACGACGGTGAGGCGCTACCAGAGGCCGATCCACAGGCGATAGTGCAGTAATATCTGAAATTCTGCACCGGCGACTCTGACGAACTCCACAGCAACTCTCGAGCCGGATCCAGTCTCTCAGGCAAGAAAACTTCACCCGCCAAATACCCCTCTACCTTGATATCTAAGCTCCCCATCTGCATTCGCCAGCCGGGACTGCACGCGATAGGTTTCAAGGGACGGCCTACGCCATCTGTAATAGTCCCGGCATATTTCTGGTAGGTTTCCCGCGTCTAATCTGGTTTCCGTCCCCGCGGACCCGTTTGTCTGCCACGACAGGGTGGTGTAGCAGACCCGCTGTGCAGTCGCATGCGCTTGACACATGCCTTGACAGATGCCACTGTCTTCTCTGCGTCTTCAGTGCTTGATCAACATGTCTGACCTGGCCTCACGCGACAGTTTAGTGACTCCTCCATCCGCCCGCCTGCCAGCTCGACCCTCAAACGCCACGACGGCCCACTCTCTCCAAACGCCTCCCGCGCAGCTCTGCTCTGGACTGCACCGCACCGCACCCAGAACCAGGATGCCCCAGGACTTCCCGAATCACAGCGGCTAGCACATCATCTGCACACCACCCCTCTCGAGCCTCCCCACCGGATCCGTCAATTTCGCCTCTCCCCTCACCCCGCCGCTCGCGTGACCGCCCGACGACGCCGACTTCGACCCGCCCAGCATGCCGAGTAATGTCAATGGCCACGCCGACGGCTCCATGCCCAACGGGACCGACGCCGCCCCGCCGCCCCCGACCAAGAAGGGAAAGCAGAGGAAGCTGGCGGACTCGAGCGACACCAGCCGGCTGCTGCAGGCCCGGATATCACAGCTGGAGCAGGATGCGGCCGGCGAGAAGGACCAGGAGGCCGAGATTGGTATGCGCGTCGCTGCCCCTCCTACGCACCCTTCCCCCACCTACGAGGTTCCGGTTGCTGACCACTGCGCGCTAGAGAGGGAGGTTAAGCGGGCGAACAGGGATCTCATGCAGCAGATGGCAAAGATGGGGGACCCCACCGACAAGATCGACTTCCTCCTGCGCAAGTCGAGCGAGCTGCTGGCCGACATGAGACGAATGGAGCGCGAGAACCAGAAGAACAAGAAGCGCGGGGACACCCTGCAGAAGGAGAAGGACACGAACCGGACGGAGCTGACCAAGACTGTGACGCTGAAGGAGAAGCTGGAGAAGCTGTGCCGGGAGCTGCAGCGGGACAACAACAAGCTAAAGGTAACGAGCCTAAGACTTCTGCCATCACTGGGTATCCTATCCCGCACCGGACGCTTCCAGGGCTGACACTCACCTCCAACCGTACAGAACGAGAACAAGACCCTGTCGGATACGTTAAAACATAGCGACGCCGCGTGGGACGAGAAGCTCGCCACTGTCTTGGCAAAACTCGATGGATACCAGGATGCTAAGGACAATCCCGGAAGGGTGTCTGTCGACACGAGTCTCGACGAGTTGTAAGGCTTCCCTATCTTTCCCTCCACCCCCGGCGCCTCCACAGACCCCCGGTCCCCGAACCACAACTGACCCGAGGCAGATTCCGCGTCCGGTTCAAGTCGTTTATCGAGCAGTACGACCTCCGCGAGCTGCACTACCACGCGACGATGCGCACCAAGGAGCTCGAGGTGCAGTACAACATCAGCCGGTACGAGCGGGAGAAGAAGCGCGCCGAGGTCGAGACGAAGCGGTGCCGCAACTTTGAGTCGCAGATCCAGACCTTTACGAAGACGGAGGCGGACCTCAGGAGCCAACTCAACGTCTATGTTGATAAGTTCAAACAGGTGGGTTGCCGGCGTCCTGTGAAGATGGGGGTAAACCAGGGAAGGGGGTTCTCCCCGGGGTGGTAGAGGGCTATGACTGACCTGAAATATAGGTGGAGGATACCCTGAACAACAGCAACGACCTCTTCCTCTCGTTCCGCAAGGAGATGGAGGACATGTCCAAGAAGACGAAGCGCCTCGAGAAGGAGAACGAGACGTTCCGGCGCAAGCACGACGCGACCAACGCCAACATCTTCCGCATGGCCGAGGAGCGCGAGGGCCTGAAGCGAAGGCAGGACGCGGCGGAGAAGAAGGGCGAGAAGCTCATGGCCATCATCCGGAGCATGCAGCAGCAGGGGAGGAAGGTGCCGCCCAGCGCTGCGGGGGTTGTGGAGGGCTATGAGGGGGGTGGGGATGGGGAGGCGGAGGCGGAGGCGGAGGGGTTTGAGGGGAGTGAGTACTCTGGTGATGAGGAGGAGGAGGGCGACGAGGAGGAGGACGAAGATGATGATGATGAGGACGACGAGGAGGATGAGGAGGGGGAGAGCGAGGAGGAGACGGTGGAGAGGGAGGAGAAACCAAGGGTCTTTGGGCCCGAGAGGCCGCCTCAGAACCATCAGCCGCAGCCTCAGGCCCAACCGCAGGCCCAACCCCAACCGCAGGCCCGGATCGCGACGAACGGCCACTAGTGCCGGCCCTGTTAGACGGCGTCTCCCCGGGCTCGTACCCGATACATTCTGCGTCGGGGTTTGGTTTCCAACGTAACCCGCTCGGGGGAGCCCCGCGAAGAACAGGCCGGGGTTTAGGGGCTAGGGCAGAAGGGGACTGGCGGAGTCGGGGAGGGGAGGAGGATGGGAAAGGAGTCTTTGTCTGTTTAGGGTTATGTTTATTATGGCTGCTGAGATAATGAAAAGAAAGTAAAGCTTAAATACCGTGGTTTATTCCCCTCTGCTATGTATGAGTTGTGCACCTAGCTGTTGTTAGGATTTTGGGTATGTTGACAGGGTGTGTTGACGTCGTGGTGTCGAGGGGAT
Organism: Scopulariopsis brevicaulis; assembly: GCA_017657125.1. NCBI lineage: Eukaryota > Fungi > Ascomycota > Sordariomycetes > Microascales > Microascaceae > Scopulariopsis > Scopulariopsis brevicaulis. The sequence goes on from JAGFNX010000296.1 coordinate 37,225, forward strand.
TTGGGGGCGGCGAAGTGCACTGCCGAAACGTAGCAGGAAGCCCTAGCGTTGGGTCAAGGGGGTTAATGCCGAAGTCAACTCCTGCTCGAGTCGGCGGGAGGGCAGTACGGGGTATAAGACGTCAGGGCTCAAGCAGACACGAGAATACACAAGCACGATACACGGGTGCATGCACGACTGTGTTGGCCAAGCGACAAGAACTCGCCGCCAGAGATCCCAAGATAAGAATTACTCTAACCAAGATACACTATCGACCAATTTTAACCCCCTCTCTCAACAATATTGAATAAACTGAAGACTCTAGAACAGATCAAGAGCCACGAAAGCAAAGGAAGATGTGAAATCCGAGACTTCAGAGCCACGCGCAAGGCCTTACATCTTCATCAGCGCCGCGGCCCCCGGCTCGCTGCACACGTAGATGACGTCGTGGTCGTCCGAGAAGCCGTTGAAGCGGGTGGCGGAGCACTTCGTGTACGCGCCCATGTCCTCAAAGTAGACCCAGTCGCCGACGTCGAGCGTCTGCCGGAAGCGGACGCTCTCGGAGATGCGGTCGATGCCGTCGCACGTGGGGCCCCAGATGGAGTACTCGATGCCGTCGGCGGATTCACCCGCGTCGGGCGCGTCGTAGTAGTTCCGCCCGCCGGCGCGGAGGACCTTGGGCGCGGGGTTGTAGTGGTCGAACATGATGCACGAGAAGTTGCCGTAGACGCCGTCGTTGACGTAGACCATGTAGTTGGGGTCCGGCGCGCCGGGGACCTCGACGGTGCGGCGCGCGATGACGTTGCACGCGATGGTGAAGGCCGACGACGCGAAGAAGCGGCCAGGCTCGCCAATGATGTTGACGCCGTGCGACGGCGGGAAGTACTCGTCGAGGGCGGCAGACAGAACGGCCGCCATGTCCTCGAACGTGTCGCCGCAGAAGCCGCCGCCGACGTCCAGGGTGCGGAGCTCGTAGCCGTGCTCGCGCGCCTGCTCGAAGACGAGGTGCGAGTCGCGGATGGCCTTCAGGAACGCCATGGGGTCCGACGCGCCGGAGCCGACGTGGAAGCTCACGCCGACGACGTTCAGGCCCAGACGGCGCGCCAAGGCCAGGAGGCTCTCGGTGATGTCCATCGGGGCGCCGAACTTCATGCTCAGGCGGCACTGGCTCGAGGCGTCATCGGTCATGATGCGCAGGAAGAGCTCGGCGCCGGGGAACAGCTTGGCGATCTTGTGGAGCTCGTCGGCATTGTCAAAGGTCATCTGCTTGACGCCGACGGACCGGACGTAACGGACGTACGAGTTGGTCTTGCACGGCTGGGCGTAGATGACGCGCTCGGGGGCCAGGCCGAGGTCCAGGACCTGCTCGATCTCGGCCTTGGAGGCGCAGTCGAAGCCGGTGCCGAGCTCCGAGAGGAGCTTCAGAAGCTTGGGGTCCGGGTTGCACTTGACGGCTGGGGCGGGGTTAGCAAGCCGAGGCCAAGGACAGCGGATACGCTAAGGGTACCGAACTCACCATAGAAGGGCCGGACGCGGGGAAGGTTCAGCTTCCAGCGCTGGTACTGACGGTAGACCTCGCCGAGGTCGGCGACGAAGAAGGTGTCCTCCTCGCCGGGCTGGCAGTGGTCGACGTCGACGCTCTCGATGCGCTGGCGCAGGGCCTCGCCGATGAGCTGCTTGGGCGAAGCTAAGCCATGGCGGAGGTGGTGCTGGTGCTGGTTCTCAGAGAGCCGGCGCTTCTTCAATAAGATATGATGATTGATTGGAGCTGCATAGTGATCGATGACGGCAGCTGCCATAACCATATCCCAGGTTTTTCAGAAAGGGGCCTGTCGAAGGCGACGTTGCGAGTTCGTGAAGCGGGGCGGTAACCGTTGGCGACCAGGTTGGGTTCTGCAGGTGATATCGAGTAGAAGAATCTCACTCGCTATCAGCTGATGGTGTTGTTGGATTTGCCTGGGTGTGTAGGGCAAATGTTATGGGGGTCGAAAGCAGTAGCAGACAGATAAACCCTCGGCGTTCTGGCGCGGCCTCCTCGACTCTCCCTCTGTTAGAGGAAGAACCTCAGGAGTCGTCCTATGCGGCAGCTTGTGGTCGGGAGAAAACAGCGGGAACTTGTTGTCCAAAAGGGTGGTCGAGTCGAGAGGCAAAGCGTCGAGACTCTTAAGCAGCGAGCTTAGCGGCCGGTGGAGGGAGGATGTTGATGATGTGGAAGGTCTTTCGGACGGAGAAATCTTGATCACTGACGAAGTCTACGGCCGCGAGAGCCGTGGTGACGGTTTTGCCTTTGAGAAGACCAAAGGCGAGTCGGGGTTCGGAGAAGACGACAAAAACCGGTCGTGAGACGCAGCAAGGCCACCTTGGACGAGCGGGTCTGAACTAATTATGCGAGGGATTTTTTTTCTTCCTTGGGTAGCGCGACGGCCGGGGGCTTGTCGTAGTGGAGAGGAGCAAGCGAGAACGATTGAGACGGGGGTGCGTTGTTGGCGAACGAGTTCGGGCTCGGAAAAATCGAGATTACGATTTCGATGGGATGGAAAGTCGTGGTTGTGTGCGGTCAAGGCGGAGTATTTATCCTGCCCCTCCACAGAATTTTCTGCACAGTTACTCGTCGATTGTACCTTGCTCGCCGAGATCTGGCGCTGGCAGGTGGCGTCGGGCGTGTGGGCCCGCCGCCCGCGATTGGCCAGCGCGAGCAAGGGGCAGGCATTAGCGGGGCAGCATGCGAACTGGATCCCGCAACATGCGGTCAGCCCAAGCAGGAAACTCACGTCCCCTGTTCCAGTACTTTCACTGCAAGGACAGGCTGGGCGGCTCCACGACGGCGCAGCTGAGAAATGAGGATTTTCTTGGTGCTTCCGCGCGCGCGTTATGCGGTGAGGGGGCCAGGGCGGACTTTTACGGACTCTCCCTCCGCGCGCTTCCCTTTGGTTCTCGATAGCAGCTCCCGCGCCCCGCTTAGTGGGGCTTGGGTACATCATTCTAGGGGCGCTAGCCCGCTCGCGGGGTGAAAAGCTTGGAACGGCTCCCGGAAGGGCCTCAGTCGTCATCGCCTGCCGAGTTCCCGACCTCGAGCCAAGCTCTGCCTCCTGTCCGCCACATCTAGCCACAGCCTTTCTACAAATTACAAATGTCTCGACCGTTCCTCGACATTACATCAGAGGGCCCGTTTTTCGCTTGAACGGTCTTGGTCCGGCTGATTCCGGCTCCCCCACCAGGGCCGTTTCGCAAGACGGCGATGGAGCTTCTTGACTACGGCGGGCGTTCCGGTAGGGCTGTGTGAAGTACCTCTGCGATTAGGCAAAGCATGAAAATGCTACTTTAGGGCCCATGAAACCAGCGATATCTCGGAGCTTCTCTCGTTTTGTAAATACTGCTCGTTCAACACGTCCATCCATCATGAGCTCACACACTTATGCGAGAGCCTTTTTTTTTTTCTTTTTTTTTTCTTTCTTGCCCCGCGATTTTAGATAGGCAACCTGCATTCCGTGCTCTCCGGCTCCAACTTGCATAATTGCCGGTTGCAGTTCACGCATGCACCCGACGATGACGGAGCTGTCAAACCGCCCTGCCAATAGGATCCCCCCGTTTACTGCATGACTGTACCACGCGTGCCAATCACCGCGCAGGGATTTTCCCTCCATCTGCAGCTGGCTCGGCCAGTGTTAAGAAGTCGTGGAGCTCCCTCCAGATATCGTATGAAGAGATGGTGTCAGAGAGCAGAGTAAACTAATACACTTCACGACGTACGCGCACGTGGTTCATTGGTATTTATGCTTCCATTCCATCTATAATTCATCTGGTTATTTTATCCACCTTCCTCCAGAACCCATATTACTCCGAATCAGAGTCATCCTCGCTCCCAGAGTCCGATCCCTCCTCCTCCTCCTCCTCTTCTTCCTCCTCCTCCATATCCTTCGCAATGTCCCCTTCAAGATTATACGCGTCGTAGTAATCCGCCAGCTGCTTCACCTGCGTCTTGTACCCCGCGGAGCCCATCGCCTTCTCAATATCCTATTCCCCGCGTTAGCAACCAGAACGCCCAAGCTAGAAAACACACGTATTGGGCCCATGGGAACAACTTACCTCCTTGAGACTCGGCGCGCAAGTAATCACCACGTTACTCTTTCCCGCCTCGAAACAAGGCAGCAGCAGCTCCCTCATAACCGCCTTCATATCCTCCACGCTCACCTCCCTCACCTTGGCAAGCACCTGCTCCGTCCAGTTAAGCGGCAGGCCCCTCACGACACCGAGGAGGAAGTTCTGCACCGCCGCCGCCGACATGGTGCTCTGCTCCCCCGCAAACATAACCACAATCTGCGACACCGCCGCCTCCATAAAGTGCTTGTCGACAGGCACGTCACCCTCGGCGATGGCACGGATCGTCTCCTGCGACGCGGAGATGGCCTTGGTGGCGTCGGGCGACCGGTATACCTTGTACTGCAGGAGCCCGTTCTCGACGTCGCGCGCGAAGAAGGTCCCGTATGCGTAGCCCTGGCCGCGGACCGCCTTCCATAGAGGGCCCTCGGGCGTCTCGAGGTACGAGATGGCGACCATGAGGGCGGGGACCCTCGGGTCCTGGAGGGACTCGACACCCTTTGCCGTCGAGGTGCTGAACGACGTGTCGAGAGTGGCCATGGGCACGATGACGGTGCCGACGGACCCCGGCTTCTTGCCCTCGTCCGAGAGACGCGAGAGCATGTTGGGAATGGGCACCATCTGCTGGTCAGATTTGGTGTTTCCGAATTCCTTACCGATAATGTCCCAGGCACTCGCGGCGTCAGGGATCTTGGCCACGTCGCCCGTGACGAGGATCCTGAGGTTCCCCGGCGTGAAGACGCCCCGGTAAACCGACTTGATCCAGTCGATCACCACCTGGGGCTCCGTCTCGAGCAGCTTCTTAATGCGGCGGAGATAGAGGGCCCTCACAAGGTTCCTCCTCGCCACCGTCATCGTCGACCTGTCGAGATGGTGGGCAGTCACGATTTCATTCGCCATGATGGATCCCTCGCGCTTCATTTCGGGGACGTCGGCGAGCAGCTTCCCGACAATCGTCTTGACCCGCTGCTCGTCGACGGTGGCGTCGAACATAAGCGTCTTCATCCACTCAATGATGACCGCATACTTCTCCGGTTCGACGGCAAAGGTCAGGAGAAGGCCATCGGGGTCGCCGACCTGGCGCGCCGACTGGATGTGATAGCTGATGGTCTCCTTCTCGAGCTCGACAACGACCTCCTCAAAGTTCATCTTCTTACCCTTGTGGGTTGCGTGGGTGTTGAAGAAGTTCTCGTAGAAAATGGGGGCCAGCGGCTTCAGGTCGACCGGGAGCAGGTTCGTCCCCGCGTAGACGGTGATGTGGACAAAGTTGCTAGGGACGTGCTCGAACTGGAGGAACAGGGGGTGCTTCCCCTCGCCCATCTTGTCGAGGATGACCTGCGCCTCGTTCTCGTTGGTCCCAAGAGCCCTCGCCTTGCCAGCCCTCGCGGTGGTTGACTTGATGAAGTGGATAGAGTCGGTGCTCGGGACGGGCCACTTCTCGATTACCTCCTCGGGAATCCGCTGCTCGTTCTTCGTCTTTGCATCTTCCAGCATCTTGGCGAGGTCAGCAAGGCCGTCAGTGCCGAGCGTCTCCTTGCGCTTCTCGAGGCGGGTTTTCTCCTCCTCCTTGAGCCTGTTGGACATTTCGACGGAGGGTTTGCCGAGGACAGAGATGTGGTTGGCATCGACGAGCCACTTCTTGAGGAACCCCCTCCAGTCGCTCTCCGTCCACTTCTGCAGCGCTGTGTATTCGTCCAGGTTCTCTAGCGTCTTCAGCGTAGACCCGTCCCGCTCGCCAAAGAGATAGTCGTCCAGGATGGCACTGGCAAAGAAGCCGTACGACTCCTCGGCGTGGAACTTGATCTGGCGGACTTCGCGGTCGAAGCAGGACTTCAAGTAGTCCATGTCAAGCGGTTTTGAGGCGACTTCCTTCAGAAGGTCGATGAGGCGCTTCTCTACCATCTCGAGGCGGTCGGTCTTGACGCCGGTAGCTTGCAACCAGATTACGGTATTAGGACGGCTGTCGGTGTAGTACATGATGGAGCTTGCTAGCTTCTCGGTCTCGACGATCGTGTTCTCCAGGACGGATGCAGGAGAGCCGCAAAGGTAAGTCAGAAGAACCTGGAGAGCCGTGTACTCGACGATATCATTGTACTTGGGACCGAAGAAGGCAGTGGATAGCTCTCCCACTGAGAGGTCCTCCTCGGGGAACTCGGTGGTAGTGACGATCGTCTCCTTGATCGGGGGCGGCTGCACAGAGTCGATCCAAGGGCTAAGCAGTTATGTCAGTATGATGGCAGATACGGCCCACAAGAATATATTCCCAACTTACCGCTTGAAGGGACTATCCAGGGACGGGATGTGCTCCTTGATGCTCTCCTCGAACTCCTCAAGAATCTCGAGCAGGTTGACATGGTCGACCTCGCCAACCACAATAACGCACAGGTTGCGGGGCTGGTACATTTCACGATGGAACTCCCGGATCCTCGCGGGCGTGAGGACTCTCAGAGCCTCCATCATACCGCCCGTCTCGTAGCGGAAGCCGACATTCTCCGGGTAAAGCAGCCGGCGGGCAGCCAGATCGATCAGCTCTGGGCTCCGGTACTGGACGCCCTGCATCTCCGAGTAAACAACACCGGCGTCGTTCCCCTCCCCGTCGACGTGCCACACCTCGGTCATGCAGGCCTCATCGGTGATGACGGGGAGCAGGACGTGCTCGAGGTAGACGGGGAGGATCTGGGCGAAGCCGTCCCAGCCCGCCGTGTCGAGGATGTACGCGGTGTGGTCGGTGGCGGTCCAGGCGTTGGTGGAGCTGTAGGCGCGGGACGCAAGCTTGTCGAGGAGGCCCTTGTGGTGGTGGTTCTTGGAGCCCATAAAGATGAGGTGCTCTAGCGTGTGCGGGGCGCCGGAGTCGTCGAGGATCTCGGTGGCGAGGCCGAAGTTGCCGATGACCTTGGGCCCCTTGCGGTCGGCGACCACGACGTGCATGCCGCTGCGCTCCGAGACATACTTCGTGACGTGACTGGGGGCAAACTCGGTCTTGAAGCTGAGCTCCTTCTTGAAGTGACCGATGGAGTCCGGGCGCTTGATGGCGTCCTGGCCATTGGCCGTCTCCTGGGGTGACATGGTGCCTTTGGTGTTGTGTGCGCTGCTAATCCTTCTTTCTCTTTGCAAGGGAGATACCAGCGGATGGTGTCGAGAAAAGTGGACGGTCTTCGAGGCGGGGCACCGAATGGAAGAGGCGGTTGATAGCGGCTTGAATAGAGACAGACGCCGAATTTGGCTAGGCAAGAGTCTCAGAATTATGTTTACTTTCAAGGCAGGCGTTTCCGGGGGGAAGAACGCGGTAGGAGCGAGGGAAAAGGTCGCGAGCAATCGGCGCCTTGAGAGCACGGGAAGCTCTCTGAACACCCTTTTTCCTTAGCTGCAAGGAGTTTCCTCGTGAGCGCTTCGGGAAAGTCTCCCTTGGGTTGCTTGGCGAAGCGGATTCCAGAACCCCAGTCCAACGGGGGAACAATCACAATGGAAGCAATTGTTTCGTCTCGGGAGCGATGTGGTACTGATTAGGTAGAGAGGCTGCAGAAGAAATAGCTAACAAACCCGAGGCGGGGTAGATTTGGCTTGGAGGGGCAATGAGGCGTTGGAGGCTGGAGTTTTAGCGCAGGGAGCCTGCAAACCACCGGCGCCACTATCAGATGCCAGCGACCACACTGCGTTGTTGCTTGGCTCCTGCTGTTTGACGAAGCTGCTCAGCGCGTCCATTCTTGTTCCTCGACAAGAGCTTCTGAGCATTCATTATTATTTGCTTGGTGAGCATGGAGTGAACGAAAATTTGTCGAAAGTTGTTTGGCCGTGGTGAAGTATGCCATTCGGGGATATCGATGAATCACAGGCCGCCGGGACTGTCAAACAGCTTCCCCGATGCGTCAAACCATTGCGAGAGTTATTCGTCATTCCTGGTGGTAAGCCGGAGGTTTTGCTTTGCAGGAGTTGTGGACCCAACCAGTTTCCAACCATGACAATCGAGCACCGCCACAACTTAGAGCTCCCCACTAGCCTCACTGTGGCTTTTGTGTGACGTCTGACGACATTTGCCAGGGGACCATTGATAGCTTGGGACAACTGTCCATGGTGATGCTGCTAAGGGCTCCGGAAACTGGTAGCTACAAACTATTGGACATATACGGATTGAGAGCCAACCGCAGCGTCCAGAAGCAAATTGTCGACTGCGAATAAACCGGGCACCTCATCCTCGCAAGCCCTTGACCCTTCCGCGACACCACTGCGTCGTCACCTCACCGAGTCCCCACAGTCGCGAGGCATTGCCAGCTCGCGGTTAGCTGTGCCGATAGCAACCATGGCATCGCTCGACGCCGCAGCCGCGCCCGACCAGATCAGCAGCGCCATCGTCGCATTCGCAGCCGAGGGCCAGTTCCCCGAATCCGAAGACGTGGCCACCTTGCCGCTATCGTCAGAGAGTCTCCCCGCTGCGATCGAAGCTCTCGGGAAGACGAGATCCGATCTCGAGGTACGAATCGCCAGTACAGAAGCTTTTGGAGAGCTCTTCTTACTGACTTGGGCGGTCTAGTCGGAGATCCATCACATCAACGAGGACACGAGAGACGACGTCACATCTTGGGTCACCAACGCAAAGTCCCTCCAGGAGGACATTATCCGCTCCAAGGCCATCGCAAACGACATAATACGGCAGTCCGAAACGCCCGATGTCTCCGGGAAAACGATACAGGATGCGGAAGCGAAGGTCGAGTTTTTGTCGCAAGAGGTTCAGTATGCGCAGCAGTTGGATGAAGCTCTGAGGGGAGTGCGACACGTCAACTACCTCTTGTCTCAGGCCGAACAAGCGAGCAATGAACGTCGCATACTGGATTCACTACATCTGCTGGAAGGTACGGCTTGTGTTTCCCCGTGTCACCAGCGTAAAACTGACGGGGCGCCGATTGTTAGAGTCTTGGAGTGCCCTGGACGCCCTTCCTGTCGGCAGGACGTGTCGTGCCGTGAGGTTGCTTGACGTACGGTCCTTTGAGTTGAAGTCGGGCGTCCACCAAGTTCTAGATCAGGTCTGGAAACGGCTTGTTCAGGTCGACATCGACAGCGGAACCATTACGATACAGGAAGGGAACGGCGGTAAGTGCTACCACAGCCGATCTTGAGACTACCACTGACGTATGCGTCACAGACGACCAGATGAGTCTGGCGGAGGCCGTCATCGGGCTGAAGGCCTACAAGGAGGTTGACGAGAGGATGGTCCAGCTCTGGCACAACCTGGACACTGCAATTATGAGGCCCCGGATGAACCTCGCGGCGCAGTCGCTTCCATCAATAAAGCAAAATAATGTAGGTTTTAGATGCTCGCTGCTCACAGGCGCGTGTTAACACGTATGGTCAGGATACCCTCACGCTCGACGGAGAGACGGATGCCAGTATCGAATCCCTGTTTAGCGACCTCGCAACTGTCTTCACCTTCCTTGCCCAGAAGCTCCCGGCCGATCTTCTGCAGATCATGTGTTCCGTGATGATGGGCGATGTCACAACGCGGATAGTAAAAGTCTGGTTGGACGCGGCTATTATTCCCGCGCTCAAGGACGTGCATAGGTTCGAGAACATAGTCGACAGTGCGATGAACTTTTGCTCCGTCCTATCTGACCTTGGATTCTCTGGATATGACGAGTTGAAGGACTGGGTTAGCAATGCACCCATGATGTGGCTGGCGAAGTGCAGGGAGACGGCTCTGGACTCGGTCAGAACTAGGCTATCAGGCGGTGAGTACGCATGGCTTCTTTTCCGAAGCATATTCTAAACGTTTCTAGGTATTGGGTCGTCCAAGGCTGTGGAGAGGGTCGAGAAGCAGATGGTGTCGATCGCCGAGGGCAAAGAATTGGCGAACTCGGGCGCTGTTGCCGCGTCAGCAAACGACCAGGACTGGGATGCGGCCTGGGACGACGATGAAGGTCGTAACGAGCCAGCTCCGGAGGAAAAGCCTTCCGCAGCAGGTGACGACGATGGGGCCGATGCCTGGGGCTGGGATGACGAACCTGAAGGCCCTTCGGCAGAGCAGTCGGCGGAACCAGAGCTAAACATGGAGGACGACGATGGGGCCGATGCATGGGGCTGGGGGGACGAGGATGTGACTGAGGAACCTCCTCCAGAACCCAAACCGGCGAAACCAGAGCGTGCGCCTAGGCAGAAAGCACCCGCGGAAACGCAGACGAGGGAAATGGTTCTGAAAGAGACATATCACGTATCCTCTATGCCCGAGCCGGTTCTGAACCTGATATTTACTATTCTGGAGGATGGAGCGGCATTAACGGCAATGAAGGGGTGAGTTGTGCCCCTAACTCCTGATTCCCCTTATTCGGTAGCTCACAATTCTTAGGAACGAACTGAACCCCATTGCTTCGGCGGCAAATGGTCTCTTCGGACTGCCAAGCTTGGCCCTAGCTCTCTTCAGGGCGGTATCCCCTTACTACTATTCCTTGGACGCGGGTGGTAACATGTAAGAGAGCCGAAGTCCCAGCCAGCTGGAAACAATCTAACATCGGTCCTCAGGTTCTTGTACAATGATGCCATGCATCTGGCGGAGCGGTTGGCCGAGTTCTCGCACGAGTGGAAAGAGCGGCAAGACCTCACCAAGGTAGCTCGCGGCCTGCTGCGCCTCGACGACGATGTTAAGAGTCTACAAAGCTTTGCCAACCGCGCGTATAGCGCGGAGATGGCGACGCAAAAGACCGTCGTCCGCGATCTCCTGGGCGGTAAGTTCCACCGAGCAAAGAAACTGTGGCACCGCTGGTTCTAACATTCGTCTACGAATAGGTACCTATAGCGTCATGCAGCAAGACGACATGGAAGCCTGCATCGACTCAGGCGTAGCCCGCATCCGCTCCATGGCCGTGATGTGGGAGGACATCCTCGCGCGCTCCGTCTGGTGTCAGGCCGTCGGCTCCCTCGTCGAGGTCCTCGCCGCCAAGATCATAACGGACGTCATGGAGATGACCTCCATAAGCCAGGACGAGGCGTTCAGCGCCGCCAGCATGATCCGGAAGGTGACGGAGCTGGACGACCTCTTTCTACCCAGCAAGCTGTCCGGGCGCGACGAGAGAGAGGAGGGCGAGATGGCGGCCACGATGCAGTACGCGGCTTCGTGGCTGCGGCTGCAGTACCTGTCTGAGTTGCTGCAGTCTAACTTGAATGAGGTGCGGTACCTGTGGTTTGAGAGCGAGCTGAGTCTTTCCTTCTCGGCGGAGGAGGTGGTGGAGCTGGTGAACATGAGCTTCGAGGAGAATGCGAGGTCGAAAGAGGTTGTGAGGGAGATTACGCAGAGGCCGCATCCTAAGCAGGTGGGCTAGAACGGTGATTCTTGGGCGGCGCTGTACATTTACATCTTGTTTTATCGCATGGAAATGAGATAGACTCTGGATACCAACCGTTTTTTTTTTTTGCTCTCTATGGGTCGTGTCAGGGAGTGTTTCTGGTAATAGGGGCTCTCGAGAACGCCCATATACTGACAACTGTCTCCAAGTGTCACCATCCCACCCCGGCACTACCATGGAGGGGTACGCGGCCCTTGTACCTGACAAAGCAGACCCGGATCTAAACCCTGCTACTTCCGTCCCTTCCCCTGATTTGTCGAGCCTCACTCTTGTCCCCATCCGCTCGTTACATCGCCTCTACTTCTCACGACACGAAACCCGAGCCCCGTGCCAGGAGTAGGTGGCTTCTGAGCATGCCGCAGACGAGCCGGACCTCCGCGATCCCCCGCTGCGACTCTCGGTAATGGACGATTCCTACTCGGATCCGCCCAACATGTCTCCCCGGCTCGCTCGCCGTATAGAGCGGACCTGCTGCAACTTCATCACCTACCTCCCGCTCGTGTTCGTGTACGGTATCACGTCCTGGGCGGTCTGGGTAATAGTCACCATCGGCGCGAATCCGAGCAGCGTCTCGTGGATAGGTTCGTGGACCCCGTTGCCCCGTCCTCGCGCCCGTGCCGTCTCCCCCCGTGTAGCGTAGCTGACCGGCGCCCGAACACCACAGGCACCGGATCCTCCTTTTTCGGCGTTGCCCTCTACCTCCTCCTGAACTGGTGCTACACGACCGCGATCCTCACCCACCCCGGCAGCACGACGAGGCACAATGGCGATTACAGCGCGCTCGAGGCGCCGCCCGAGGCGACGTCCTTTACGGTCAAGTCCAACGGCGAGCTGCGGTTCTGCAAGAAATGCCACGCGCGCAAGCCGGACCGCGCGCACCACTGTTCGACGTGCCGGCGGTGCGTCCTGAAGATGGACCACCACTGCCCCTGGCTCGCGACCTGCATCGGCCTGCGCAATCACAAGGCCTTCCTCCTCTTCCTCGTCTACACCACGCTCTTCTGCTGGTACGGCTTCCTCGTCTCGGGCGCGTGGCTCTGGGAGGAGATTGTCAACAACAACACCACGTACATCGAGAACCTTACGCCGGTTAACTACGCGCTGCTCTGTGTCCTCGCCGGCATCATTGGCATTGTTGTCGGCGTCTTCACCGTCTGGCACCTCATACTCGCGGCCCGCGGCCAGACGACCATCGAGTGCCTCGAGAAGACGCGCTACCTCTCCCCGCTACGCAAATCCATGCAGCACAACAACCCGCCCCGCCCGGGGTCCCACGCCAACGGCTACGGCCGGCAGCTCCTCGACATCCACGCCAACGCGCTGCCGGGGATAACGCGGCCCGAGGAGGGCGAGGAGATCCGGCCGCGCCCGGACGGCGCGCGGCCCGTGCAGTTCTCGTACGAGGAGCACGAGCGGCGCCGCACCGTCGACCGCTACGAGGAGTACCTGGACACGCAGGACTCGGACAAGATGCCTAACGCCTTCGACCTGGGCTGGCGGCGCAACTACATGCACCTCTTCGGGCCCTCGCCATGGCTGTGGGCGATACCAATCAGCAACACGACGGGCGACGGGTGGAGCTGGGAGGCAAGCGCGGAGTGGGTCGCCGCGCGGGAGAGGATACGCGTGGAGCGGGAGGCGCAGCGCGCGAGGGAGGCGCAGGCAGGGTGGGGAGGCGATGTCTCGCCGGTGTTTGCGCCCGCCTCCCCCGCCTCGCCCGCTGTTGCTGGCGGCGCGGGCCGCCACTACCTCTCCCCACCCCCAGTCCCCTCCGGCCGGCGCACGCCCTCCAAGGCGGACAGGGTGCTCGGGCGCGACCCGAACCTGTACGCGGACGGCGTGTCCGAAACGGTATCCGAGTCTGTATCGCTGCAGACGCTGAGCCGAAAGGGGAAGGCCCTCGACGACGACCTCCTCTTGACTGATGACGATGAAGTATCCGCACCCGCTCCTGCCCCCGCCCCCGCCCCCGCTCCTGCACAGACCAAACCGCCTGCGAGGCCGACTGGCCCGGCGCAAGGGATGCGTCTTAGCTCGTGGCAGGCTGGCGGCGCGAGCGGGATACTAAGGAAGAACTCGCCTACACCGAGCACGAAGGCCGCTTTCGCGGCGGATGACGACACGGTCGATTGATAGATACCCATATTCCGTACATACCCCCATACCCAGTTCGCCTACCCTTCACCTTCTTCCACACGCATTTATGTAATAGCGAAACCGTTTGCTGTACCTTTTTTTTTTTGGCTCTAGCCTGGACCTGTTAATTGTCCGTTTCTCCTGGGTTCTGGGATCTTAGGCATGATGAGATGGACTGGACTGGAACTGGATTGGATTGGATTGGCCATACATATAGGGCGTTGAATACATTTCCGACCTCTGCTTTCTAATATCTACATCACCGGATACCTTCTCGTAGAAACGCGAGACCACGTAAGGCAAGTTAACAAAACTAGATATCGTTCTAACTCAGTCGCCAGCTGGCCCTCTTCGAACTACAATGACCCGCCAGACCTCCTCTCCCTATCTCTATCCTTACTATATACCTCGAATGCAAATGGCAGAAACACCAGCGCATGTAAGAGTATCGACAAATGCTCAACTAAAAGGCACATCACGAAAACAAGCAGAAGACGAACGACGCTCCAAGGCAAAGAACGCTTAGATCAATGCACCACCGGCACGATTCGATTAGCCCGCTCGCTATAATACAAAAGACGGCTCTCAACCCCCCTTCGTATCTCCCGTTTCCCCCTCTCCTCCCTTTCTTCCCTCCCTATTCCCCAATTCCTCTTATTTCCTCTGTCTCCCCCTATTTTCTCTCAACAACTTCCATCCCCTCCCCTCCATGCAAAACAAAAGGGAAAACCACATATTAGACAACAGATATCTTGTTCTCAAAGGACCGTAAAGAAGAAAATAAAAAAAAAAAGAACCAAAGAAAGGGCTCGCCAAATTCCATCGGTTCCGAGGACCGGAAAAAAAACGGAAAGAACAATAACAATGATGATTTCCCCCAGGTCTATAACGCAGAAAACGCAGTAGAGGTTATTTCATGTCGCCCGCAAAAAATGCAAAAAGAAGACGTCCCGACCCATTCCGAATCTTGGTAATTTTTTGTTGTTTGTCACCCACTCCCCTTTCCCTTTTTCTTCCTTTCGGTATGAAGAAAAGAAAAGGTGGCCGCCGTCTTTGCGGGGTGGGAGAAGAGTAGGGGGGGACTAATGCTGTTCCCTGTTTTCGCCGTTTCCCTGAACCCCTGAACCTAGACACCGAGAAAATGACGATATGACAAAGGAAATTGGGGAAAAGACCCAAGGAGAGGCAATGATGGTAGAATACAGGTGATCCGAAGCGAAAAGAAGAGAGAGCATTATGCAAAAACGACAGTAGGACCGTCTCCCTGCCCGAGAGAGACGAAGTAAGGTAGGTGCTGGTCGCAAAGAATCTTAGTTGAGCGAGTTCTCAAAGCTCGTCTTCTCGACCGTCGACTTGGGGCTCCCGTTCGATCGGTTAAACACGTTCAGCCCGAGTCCGCGCAGCTTGCTCGGGGCCTCGGACGCCGCCTGCAGGTCGTCGGGGCAGTCGAGCAGCACGCTAGCGATGGGATCCGTTTTAACCCGGCAGAACAGCGTTGAGAAGACGTAGCCCTCGCCGATGCGGTTCACGAGCGGCAGCGTGCGGAACCCCTGCTTCAGGTTCCGTAGCTTGGCGGTGAAGGTCGCGACGGGCGGCCGGTCGTTGTACGTCTCGCCGTCGGACGACATCTTGACGGACCACCGCACGAAGACGAGGTCCGGGTACTTGGTCGTGACCTTGAAGTGGAACTTCTTGTTGAAGAGCGGGTTGAAGCCGTTTTCGGGCACGATTTGCGTGCGGTGCACCAGCGGTGTGTCCGCCTCGGGCGCCACGAGCGACTCCGTCCCGTTCTTGTACCGCTTGTCGTTGGGGTGGAACACCTCGACCTCGACGTACGGGTGCACCGCCTTGTTCGACGGCATCTTGCTCGGCCGCATGAGCTTCTGCGCCGAGATGACGTCGATCGAGAAGCTGACAACCTTGCGCTCGCGCTTCCCCGTCCACTCGTCCGGCATCACCTGGATCTCGCGGAGCTCGCTCGGCTTAAGCACGTACCCCGAGCTGTCCGTCCCGCCCTCGAACATGGCGTGGTTGAGTTGCATGCCCAGGTCGAACGTCTGCCAGTTCAGCGCCGCCATCTGGACGCCCCGGCGCCAGTAGACCAGCGGGTCGAAGTTGTTGGACGAGATGCGCGTCCGGTCGGGGTACACCCGCATGAGGTAGCGCATGTTGTGCCTGTCGAGCGCCTTCTTCGCCTCCCTGGGCTTGCTGTACTTGGCGAAGCTCGACTCCATGAAGCTGAAGATGTGGTTGAACGTCTTGGCCTCGGGCGTGTCGAAGCCCCGGAACTTGACGCCGGCGCAGTACACTCCGAGGTCGCCCAGCACCCTCTCCGTCTTCGTCTCGACCTTGGTCTCGGGGTTCTCGAGGAGCTTCGCGCCCGCGAGGAACTCGGATACGCTCTCTTCGTCACTGCCGCTGCCGCTGCTCGTACTGGCGCCGTCGAACATGACGTCCTCGGCGATAGGATCAACCTTGTACTTGGTCCGGCGTGACGTGTAGAGAGGGTTGAGGAGGGGGCTCTGGGGTAGGGACTGCGACGGGATGAGGATGTTGTCGGGAACCATGGGCTTCGAGTACGGCGAGGTGAGACTGTTACCCCGTCGGCGGCCGGTGACCTCCAGGGCGCGAGGCTCCTCTGGCTGCCGCGGTTTCTTCACCTTGATCAGAATCCTGCCCATTAGCTCACTGGGAGACGGCAGCTTGTCGGAGGTCGGGTCTAGGGGTTCCGTCACAAGAAGGGGGCCAAACGTCTCCTTGACGATGGCCGCCATCTTCGCTTGCTGGCTCGGGTTGGTGTGAACCTCCATGGAAATCCACAGCGGGAACCGCGTCTTCTCGAATGCACGCCTCTTGATAGTCGTCATAACCTCCTGGAAGCTGATCGAAGTCGTCATGCACCTGCCGTGCAGCACAATGGGGTTCCCGTCGCTCCCGTCCCAGCAGTCGACCTCGACACACCTGCAGCCCGTCTCCAGCGCCGTGATGTACCCCTCGACGCTCGATTGGCTCACGACCTGTCGCCCCAGGAGATAGGTGTTGTGCGAGCTCGAGATGAAGTACTCGTTGATGGGCCGGTCAAGAGTAAACTGCTCGGGAGTATCGACAATCGGAGCGTTATACTTCTTGGATGTAAGTAAGCTCGCAAGAGCGGACGCGGACATCGTGGGCTCGCTGCCGCTCCCTGCTTCGGTGCCTTGGTCCGCGAACTCCGCGAATACGCCCTCCCACTTCGCAGCCTCACCGTCGACGTCCTCTCCCTGCACGGTCCGGGCAAAGTGGAGGAATTCGGTCAACGTAATTCCCCTCTCGGGCCTGGCAGCGAGCTTAGAGTAGATGGCAGCCACATCCTCGCGGGCCTTCATGGAGTCGACAAACTCCTTGAACCTGGCGTAGTCCATGCGCCCGGTGTTCGTGCGGTCCGCGGCCTGGAACCGGGCGAGGAGCTGCCCGGGGGCGGCGTTGATGTGTAGCTGGCGGCACACCGCCTCGAATCCCTGGAAGTTGAGCGATCCGTATTCTCCTGTCCCGGGGGAATCACGGCCGCTGCGCTGCTGCGCTACCCCGGTCCTCCAGTACTTCTCGACGGCCTTGTCGTCGAACGCCATCAGCGACGTCAGGTTGTCGAGACGGTCTTGCCATATCCTGTTCAAGGTCACGGTCCAGTTCTTGAACGTCCCAATGTCGTCGGCGATGAGGTGGAGCTTCTTGGTCTTCTGCAGCTCAGGCGCGGCGTAGATAATGGAGAACCATCGCGCACCTTCGTGTTCGGGAATGTCGAAGTCGCGGCAGTACTGTCGGATGTCCGAGTCGGTCCGGATTTCCTTGATGTCATCGATGCAGATATGCTTCTTCTTCCGGAGTCCGTCCCAGAGTATCCTCCCAGATTGAGGATCGAGGACCATGGTGATCCGCTTCCACCGGTTTTTCTTCGATACTTTTCGGATGGGGGTTCCGGACAATAGCTGCGACGGCCACACCGGCCCATCGATGGCGGGAGACGTCGTCCCGTTCACGGAAGAGGCAGACCCGTTCAAGGAGGGCTCCTTGGACAGGCCGAGCCCGTCGCTCTGGCTCTCGTCTCGATCATCCGGGGAGTCATCCGAGTCCGTCATCAGCGCAGAGACGCCAGGTAGATCCGGAGGCGATGTCGTGGTGCTGCCGCTCCGCTTCCTCACCATCGCAGGGCCGACGCTTCCCTCGCGCTTGTTCGGAGCAGCAGATGACTGCCGGCGCCTCGAGACCAGGTTTGTGGCCCTGTTCGAAAACCGACGCACAAGACCGCCCTTCGACGAGTTCGCGGGATCTTGCGTGGCGTTGGAGCCGGCAGCTGCGGACTGCGCTAGCGAGCTTAGGCTCGGGTTCCTCGCGAGGACGGAGTCCGGAAGTTGGGCATACGGGATCTGATCGTCAGACCCAGGGCCCCGACTCGGTTCGGGGGATGGCTGAACTGAGCTGTTTGCGGTCATGCCCGGCGTGTCTGGCTGCATGTTTGGTGAGAGGTTCTTCGGGCTCGACGAAATGGATGAAGCGCTTATGGCGGAGGGTGGAAACGGGTAGGAGGTGGGGTTCTGCGCAACGTTCGTCTGGACGTTGATCTGGCGGGGATGCCTCAGGGACATCGTCTGAGAGATCAAGCTCGGCCGTATGGACGGCGAGCTCGAGGGTTGTGTGGTAGTAGGACTAGAGGTCGACATGGCTGGATGGCAAGGGCCTTCGAGGATCGTTGTTACCGAACCGAGCTTGCCAATGATAGATCCGAAGGTGTGAGTGACTGGAACTAGAAAAGGATAGTCCTTGCGGATGCTACCATGGTAGAGAAGAGGTTGCCTTGGTAAGAAGAGAAGCGGAGGGAGATGGGTTCGAGAGCGGCGGGGGAGGTAGGTTTAAAGCTTGCTCTGAAGGCAGGAGTCGTAGTCTCGTGGGCTGCCCCTCCACGGGAGGAGCAGTAAGGGCGTCCGTCGTTGCAAGCCGGGACTCAATATGGAACGCCCGGACGTGGGTCGATGTGCCGACTATATCACACCAAAGATTCGGGGGACGTTTCGTGTTCCCGAGCTCCTGTGTAGGACAAGTCTTCCCGAGACTGGCGACGCAGGTTATCTGGTAGGGGTTAAGAATGGTGCTCAGCGTGTCATTGACTCGGTACCGTTTCCCCGTCGTAGTGGCGGGAGAGAAGGCGGCAGTACCGGAGAGCGGGATATCGCCAGCGCTGAGTCCCCAGATGGCCACCAGGGCGAATATATCAGGGTGGGATATGTATGCGGGTTACAGCGGGCTGTTATACAACACCGGCAACCGCAAGGACCCCGAATGACCAGCTTCCCACGCGGCAAAGGAGGGCCTGCTCCTCGGACAGTCGTGGGATCGGGTTGGGCAAGTCCGAAGGGAACGTCGACGTGATACGTCAACAGGGTGGTATCAAGCCCCAGGCTACACGGGGGTGAGGTGGTGGGAAAACCGGCCGGTCAGCGGTCTCGTCGAACAAGAAATTCTTCAGACCCCGAGTCCTTCCAGAGGCGCGGCGTCAAAAGGAGCGGATGCGCCGCGTGGCCGTGAACGTGAAGTTGAAGCTTTTGGGGGGGGGGGGGGGGGGGGG
>JAGFNX010000297.1:0-10313 GCA_017657125.1 Scopulariopsis brevicaulis
GGTTTAAATAGTCCATGATTCCCTTTGTCGTCGACTGCGGGACGCAGTCGACCATCGACTCCCCTCGACTTTCGCCCGTCGATCAGGGTCGATCGTCGACACCGATCAACTTCCTTTGATTGGTCACCTTCKGGCGCTTCCTTTGTCAGTCTGCCGCATTCGCCCGCCTTCTTCTTTTAGCCGTAAGTGGCCGCACCGGCCCAGGCCGTCACAGTCTCCTAGAGACCGGGCTTAGAAGGAGGTACTTATAGACTTTGGGTGGATACTTACAGTACTTGCGGGGATACTTACAGGACCTAGAGGTACAAGACAGGAACAAAGCCCCCACATGTGGGGCAATAGCGGAGCCAGATAATATCCTAAAGAGGAAATTTGGACAAATTTCCTCTTTTGTAACAACAATTTCCTGCATAGGAAAAGCCGTAACGCATTTTACTATATTATAAAGATCCGATAAAGAACGACTAGTTACTAAAAGGAGAATTACGAAAACGAAAAAGACGATATATACCCTATATTATAGTAACTATATAGGTAGAAGTTCTAGAAGAATACCTTTAGAAAGTACTAGAAAAATACTAGAAATATCGAAAACTATTTAAAAGGGAATTAGATAGTAGCCTACTAGAATATAGGCTATAGGACTATAAGATCCTACTAAAGGAAGGAACATAACTAGAATTCTTTCTAATCTATAACCTAAACGTAGAATAACTTAAGGAACTTAAAGAATATATCGACGATAACTTAAAGAAAGGATATATATAACTATCCTAATTACTAGTAGGATATCCTATCTTCTTTATACTAAAACTAAACGGAAAACTACGACTATATATCGTCTTTAGATGCCTGTTACAAGGTAAGTTAGGCTGTATTAATAGTAGGTTATAGTATAAGTACGTATCTAAGAGCGCGAGTATGCTTCTAGTAGTTAAACTTAATATAAGTAAGACTATAATACTATTCTTAGATTAACTACTAAAGAGTAAAGGAAAGACAAAGGTAGCTAGATGTATAGTAGTAACCGTAGTTTAAATAGACTATGACTTCTTTATAGTCGATAATATTCTAGTATTGACTCCTTTTTTAGTCGATGTTCGTCGACCATCGACTTCCTTCGACTCTTTGTCTGTCGACCCTTGTCGACTTCCTTCCTATTGGTCCGTAGACTGGACGCGCCCTTTGTCATTCTGCTGCGCGTGCCCGCCTTCCAATATAACCTCAAGTGGCCGTGGCGGCCCAGGCCGCTACAAAGAGCCTGCAAAAGCTCTTAGGTCCTACGGTCGCGTCCTGGCTAGATAGTACCCTTGGTATTATCCCCGCGAAGACTAGGGCAGTCTCGGCAGTCTCTATCTCTAGGGATAGACCTAGGTCTTAGGACCCCTGCTCCCCTTCCCTTTCCCTTTTCCTCCTTTCTTCTACCTTAGTTCCCTTCTTTCTAATACCTCTAGTCTTCTCCTTCCCTTCTCTTATACCTTCCTTTTCCTACTAGTCCCTATACCTATCTCTTTCTTTCCTATCTACCTTTCCTTTTATGTTCTCCTCTTTCTACTAGTTAGTTAGGTTCCTTTTTATAGGTATCTAAGAGGAGGAAGTAACCTGGGCAAGGATAGCCTAGCTAGAACAAATTGACATCTCTTGAAACCCTAACCCTAAGGCGCGACCGGTGAAATGAGAACGGCATTGCGTCTGATATATGACTTGGGCTGCATGCCTCGGACTTGGGCTGCGCGTCCGGGTGTTCGCACCGGTCCATTATGAATGATGGACACCTGGAGCAGCGACCTGCGCCCGATTGCCGGCCCAACCCACCAGCCGGGGTGTGTGTGGAATACTGATCTCGGCAGCCAGATTGATAAAAATAACCCCAGTTAATAGGATACTGACGAGACAGGCCAGTGAAGATACGGTGATAGGTGGGACAAAAAGCGTTATGCGCACCGAAGAGAACACGCTGCTGACATACTTCCGAGCCAGATATCCCCAGGACTGACACTGCTCGCTGAACATCTCACCGACGATAAGAGGGTTGAACGTCCCAGGACGTTCGCAGCGTCGGTTGCGCCGAATCAAATCGTTGACCTCCCGGATATATCTAGATCTGAGGATCTTAGGAGGCTGAGCTTCCTACGAGGTTGCGTTCTCGGCTTCGACAATGGTTTTGGCATGTCCTTGATGGCGCATTGTCTCTGCGAATTCGAGGAGAGTATTCTGGACTTGGGCGCGGAGCCTCTTCTCACAGTCACTTGAAGTGGTCGAATCACCGAAGAACTATCGTTCAAATCCAAATTCTCACGATTTTGTGAGCTGCCACAAATGGAGCCAGCTGCGGTCCAGCGATTGAGAGGATATCCGACAGGTCGTCCAGAGATTAGGCTGGTGCCTGTGGGAGTATCCGGGCCGGAATTGATGCTACTCGGGCTTATTGCCCCGCAGACTCATGGCCGCGAAGGGAGCTCGTCGCATCTACCGAAGTGAACACTAGAGACTCTAGGGTTGCTTAAAGATGAAAAAAGGAAGATCATGCATGGAAGGCGCGTAGGGGGACACGAAGTCCTACATTGCGGGACAAGGATCGAGCCCCCGTCTTTAGCACTGCTCACATGACATAAGCGGCCAACCTGAAGTTTACGACCGTTTCCCTCGAGCAGGCTAAACCTCGGCTGTTCCTTCTCCCCGTTTTATTCATTCGTCGAATCAACAATACAGTCCAATTCTTCAGGAACCCTACAGCTGACAACCCGCGAGTGAATCCATTCACTCGACAAGTCCACGATTCCACCATGCCTTGCGAGCATCATAACTCACCCCGTTGCAGGCCCGAAAACTCCGAAAATTCCCATCCCAGAGTTCGTCACGACGAGCTATATCAATATGAACAACATGCCGACCTTTCCCGCCTGGAACACCTGACAACCCATCTCTCAGACACCTCAATTCGAAGTTTTGCCGCAGCCACCAGTGGGGTAGCCGCTAGCGTCATAACTTGTCCGCTGGAAGTTATGAAAACCAAACTACAAGGAAGAAGTGGACTCCGGTTGTGGACGCTCGACTCCGTCAGCAAACGACGTTCTTTTCAAGATAGAGGTCTAATTGGTACTGGGCGAGCAATCTGGCATCAAGGTGGTTTGATTGGCATGTACCAAGGACTGGGACCGACCATGCTGGCAACCCTTCCGAGGGGGACGATATATTTCACAGTATATCAGAAGATCAATGATTCTTTAAAGGAGAGATATAGCAAGTCACCCCACTAAGCACACTGTCCGGATAACCACAGGTCGCGCTAACTTCAGCCAAAAGGCCAACAGCAGATATGGGTGTCCTCAAGCGTGTCCGCAGTTGCTGGAGGTTCCTGTTCTATATTACTCACGAACCCATTGTGGGTTATCAAGACCAGACTTGTATCCCAGACGAGTACCCCTACGAAGAACACCCCGAGAGAATACAAGTCCGCCATGGACGTTGCTTGGAAAATGTATTGCCGAGAAGGTGTAACTTCATTCTACGCAGGACTAACTCCAGCCCTGCTCGGGGTGACGCACTTAGTCGTACAGTTTCCGCTATATGAACAGCTGAAGAGGTACTTGACTGGATCAGGGCTAGGAGATTGGCATGAGGACCAGGGATGGCGCCAGATCCTAGGGATACTAACAGCTAGCTCCACGAGCAAAGCGTGTGCGACTGTAGCCACATATCCACACGAAGTCATCCGAACGAGACTACAGACGCAACAGAAAATACACACCTTTGCGCCAATAGAGCCAGGAGGGCGAAGCAAGGACGGACGCTCATCCGTTCGTGGGAGCGGTCCACAAAGAGAAATGTGTGGCACTGGACGGAGGTCAACGGAGAAAGTTCCCCTTCCATACCGAGGTGTAATCAACACGCTCGCAGCAATTTTGCGGGTAGAAGGCTGGCGTGCTTTGTACTCTGGTATGGGTACGAGCTTAATCGGAGCGATACCAGCCTCTGTCACGACAATGCTAGTATACGAAACAGCGATGCGACTGATTAAGGAATCGAGGACGCAAGGGAACATAAAGCTTAGACTGCAGGACACAAATGAACAAAATAGGAATATATAGTTCAAAACAGCCCAGAGTGTAAATATAGCTGAGGACTCAAGGCCATCGCCTACTCCGCCTAGCTAATACATCGCCTGAAGGCTAGAGAGACGAAACTAAGAGGTATCAATTTGCTTAATTTATCTATCTTCGGCGTTGCGTAGAGAGTATAATGTCTGCTAACCTTGGGTTTGAGAAGATTAACGGTATGATACCCTATAAGAGACAGGACGAGAACAGATCTTCTGATAAGGCGCTACCTAAAAGGAAGAGAGGCGATAGCGACAGGTATGAGGATGATAGCGGGGATGAGGGTGAGGAAGCGACAAAGTCAAAGACAGAGACGATACCTCCTAGGTTGCGACGGGGGGGGGGGGGCTCATAACAGAGTCTTTTGGCCAGTTGGCAAGCGGGATTGGGTCGTGGCGGATAAGAGGGAGTGAAAAAAGGGTACTCACCCTGGATAGGCCGGGCTTGGAGGCAAGTTCATGGCAATAAAATAACCGAGGGCATGCTCTTATCGATATTAATACACGTATATGCAATCTCTATAAGTTGTAGGGCTTGCCAACCTTTTAATAGACTATGATATAGGGCATTAGGGATACCCATGTTGTGAGGATTCACATCCGGCCAAGTCCTGAGCAACCATGGACAGTCTTACTAAATAGGATGCCTCGGAAGTCTATAGAAGGAACTGAGAATGGCTCCAATTTTTCCTTTCCTTGCGCAGTGTCACTTGAAGCTACGAGTAACGCTCTCCAGGGCGTCCCCCGCGTGTGTCGAGTTCAGTGCAAGGATAAGGAGCGGTTAGTCGTGTGTAATTCTCGGCTTTCCTTAAACCATTTTGATGGCGCTGCTGATACAGATGTGTGCAACTTCTCTGAAGGGGCTGACGTGTGGAAACGCCCCGCATCGTCCGGCCGGAGACATCCGATGCGCTCGGAGCACGTCATCGACATGTTCCATCGCAAGAAGGCATGTTTCCTTTCTACTGGTAGAGATTTTGTGGCCACGCCCTCTACGTCATTCCCATCCTCGTTCGAGCACCAGCATAAGCCACCCTTCTAATATCCTCAAATTCCTATTAAAACTCCGCTAAGGCCGGCATAGAAGTCGTCAGGTGCTCACCTTGACCAGACCCTTGTCTCTCAATGTTCCTGGACCCCCTACGCGCCTTCCATGCATGATCTTGCTTTTTTTTCATCTCTGAGCAACCCTCGAGTCACTCGAGTCAAGGAGGGTTTATTGGATCCTATATTCTGACTAATTGTATCGTGACCATTGTTGCCTGCCTCCCAATGTTTCGGGACGAAGCGTCGTACGCCTGGTTCAGTTCTTCTGTCGAGAAAGGCTGCCTGATCATCCATGACCGAGGGCCGGTTTGTCTCGTAGGCCTTGACGTTATAATCTAATCAATAGCTCCTGACGATTCCCCACTTTTCCCGTCCCTCTGGCTATGCCTTTTGCCGTACGTGCTATTACCGAGACAGGTTCTAATTTTCAACCAAATTATTCCCGTTCGATCTCAAGCCCGCTGAGAAGAACTGTATCCAATCTTGACACTCATACAAGATCCCACGACAATCTTAGCTCTGCTCCTCGGTCTTAACCAGCACCCGCATCCGGCGCCCTCGGCCCCAACATCCAATCCTGCATGGCCAGCCACTCGCTCCACGTCATCTCTGCCCCCTGTACCTCCTCCTCCATCACCTCCTGTAGTGGCTTGAGAAACGGGATGAACTGCCCGTCAGCCATGTCGTAGTTCGCCTTCACGTTAAGCCAGTTATCGCTCTTGGCAGCTAAGAGATAGTTCCGGCGCTCGGAGTCGTGGATGGGCCCGACGCCGTCGAGCCAGTCGCTGCCGAAGAAGCCATGTAGGACTGAGGGAAAACCGAAGCCTGTGGCAACGAGGCGGCGGACGTAGGGAAGTAGAGTGACGCTCGCAGCTATGGTGGGATGACGCCCGGGTATCGCTGACCCGGATGGGAGGTAGGAGAGCGGCGCGGTGGCGGTGTTAGCCATAGGGGTGCTCACGATCGAGTTCGAGGAGAGGACCGGGCAGATTTGGGTTTGGAAAGGGAGCCGGATATTAATGAAAGTAGCGATGGCCTGGACGGCCCCGTTGTATGGCCCTTGTCTAGGAAGTAGCGGACACAGGACTGGGATTTCGGGTACCAGTCAATAACGTTGAACTGGGCCTCGGGAGTACCCTGGGTGTGGGAAAAGTTGAGGTCAGTACTTATGCCGCGATTCTCTCGGGGCGTTCTGCAGAACCGGGGGTTTAGGCTTCCGGGAGGCAGGCCAGACATTGAATTGAAGTCCCAGCATACCTCGGACACAGGGTGTCCAGATCCGGAAAGAAAGGCCATATTAGCCCGCGGGTGATCTTTGTTGTGTATTATAGGGTCTGGGTTGCAACCAGTGGGCAGCGTGGCTAATATCTTCTAAAAGGAGTTGAATCTGAACCACAGCATGGGACCTGAGGGAGGCATTTAACCCGTGGCGGTGTGGCAGAGTCAAGAATGGATCCTCCGATCCTAGTGGAACAGGCAAAGGAACTTAAAATTGCCCACAATGTACTCTTGCAGATCAGTGCAAACCTACATTGACCGCATACAGCGTGTGCTGTGGGCCCCCACGAGTGTCCTGGTCCCACCCCGGTCTACAATACGAAGACGCCTTTAAATCCGGCCGTCATGGCCATGACCAAAATCTCCCCTGGTAACCTGTCCAGACCCCTCCGAGCCCAACAGATATCTTTTTAGCTGCCGTGGCCACCCCTCGACGGTACGGCTGAAATATCCAGAACAAATATAGGGTTGTGTTCCCGCGCCCACAAGTCGATGGCGCTGATCATACCCGTTTTGGTATAGGCCCTGCAAGCAGATCGTGGGACTTTGGGGTTCTGGGCGAGAGGGCAAGTAGCCGCTGCCAGCGTGAAGTAGCTGATGTACATAGTCTTGAAATCACCCAAGTCCAGCGTCGCTTCCTGAATAACTTTTTGTCGAAAACCTCATTAATTAGTCATCATTTATCCGAAGGTACCGAGCCCTAATACCCATTGTTTTCGCAATATGGCTACTGTGTCCGTTCACTAGCACACGGCTCAGGCTCCTCATCTGCCAGAGGGGTACCCCTCATGGTGATGTAATAAGACCTTGCAGCGTGTCAGTACCGGACACGAGTCATGGGCAGAGATGAAGGGGGGCGGAGGGCGTGACCTGTTGTTATTGTTCCCCCAATCCATGTCTGGGAACTCTAAAGAAAGCACAACGCCCAGCGTTAGGTAAGTCGATCCCGAAGTCTCTACACAACCAAGGTTAGGGTGACTCCTCATGCACGAAGACGGCATTTCAACACCGTCCGTCCTTCACACGTGTGCGTAAAGATGATACACAACAAGACACTGTGAGATCCTTTGCCAAGGCCTTCGATGATGTCGGTATCCACCCAACGCAACCCCCCAATTGGCCAGTACCGCGGTGAGACGCCGACGTCAATCCTAGATTTGGATGGTTCGCATATATATATATATATATACACACTGAGCGAACTCGAAATACGGTTCTTAGTAAGTAGGTCCTCAGGCCTGAGCTAAACAGTATTGCGACCGTAAGAGAAACTGTGCTACCAGTAGAGATCCTATGACGGCTCTGGGATGCGGCGACTGGCGCGCACCGGCAGACGGTCGAGGGGCATAGCGGTTGGGTCAGCGCCGTAGTACTACTGAGATGACACCCAACCATGTTCGTTATCCCTGAGCACAGTACCTCCGAACAGTACCCACCAATTCCCGTCTCGTCCTCTCTTTATCAAATACCTGTCCATGGTCTAAATCTTGAAACCACATCACGTTCAACGCATCGTCTCCCAATCTTCCGTCTCTCCCACCAGTCTCCAGCGTCCAATCATCTGCGCCCGTCAGATACGCCGCAACTACTTTCGTGTCCACGATCAGATCTTTTCCAGCGAGTACCACGGTAGTCTGGTGGCCCTGGATGTCTTCTTTCCACAATATATTATCAGCCCAGAAGAAACGTCGGAATAGCGTATGCGACACGCCCATATCCTTAGAGGCGAAATATGAGAGTTGGTATTCGTTAGCGCGAGTTGGCTTCCGGCAAATCTAAAGTGTAAAGGACGTTAGTCGGAATTTTTTGCCGGGAAAAAGAGATGCTATTTACAAAGTTATATGCCACATCTGGGAGATGGAGCAGAAAGGAGACAGGATCAATAAATATAATTGGTCCGATCCTTTGTGCGATATCTGGAGTGTGAAGGAGATGCGTAGCAATGACGCTTCCGTAACTTGATATAGTTAGCACCGATAAAGATGACGAATATGGAGGGGTTACGTACGAGTGAGATACTAGAACAAACTTTTTCCATCCATGGGCGTCTAATATGCGTCTAACCTCCTCACACATATCTTTCTTTGAAATCGCCTCACTTGTTATCCTCGAGCTTATAGGCATGAGTTCCAGAGCGATGATTCCAACCTGTCCATCCGAAGACGCCTTGTCATGTCGGACGTTGATCTCAGCCAAGAAATTTGCATATGGGTAGAGTCCAATGCCAATGCCGTGGATAAACAGGATTGGGAGCCTTTCCTTGGAGGTGTGTGGACGGTGCCAGTAAGTGATGGTTTTTGCAGGAGAACGATAGGGGGTGAATAGAGAGAGAGGGCGTAAGGGGAAGATAGAAACTAGCGAATTGCTGTAAAAGTCGAAAGAGTGATAGCGTAACGATCCAGACAGCACAACATCGACGACAAATACGCACTATCAAGGAAAGACCTGTTAGCAATCTTGACGAGGATAAGGTATTACACAAAGCTCACTAGATACCATATCAGGCTCCGGTGCAACATATCGACTTGTTCAAGTGTCAATCTCAGGCACTTGGCGTTGCCACGCCCGTCTTCCAATTTCCTGCCTAGTAACCCCTCCATCTCTCCGGTATACTCTTGCAATTCCTCGTCGTACGCCGGGTCGGGCTCTGCCATATTGAAGAAGGCCCACCGGAAGAACTCATTTACATTCTCCCGCTTAATATCTGCCGCCGGCGCATCCTGGAACCACTTTGTCAAGTACTGTTCCGGGTCTGGAATATGGCGCTGGCAGCGCCCGAAGAGCTTCCGCCGATCCTCGCGGCAGAGCATTTTGGTATGTGTCGGGGGGGCCTGGAGATAGGCTTTGCGTGGAAGGTAGACGATGAAATAGAATGCTGCCTCGAGAGCGAGCCAACCCTCTAGTATGCGGGGGATGTGGAAGGGGGGTTGGGCGAGCGTGGTTATCAGCGTATGGAGGACGCTGATAGGCGTGATAGAGTGAAGGAAGAAAATACATGTCCGAATGAAGATGTAGTCCCAGAGAGACGTTCCGATCATGGCGATGGCGGCTAAGGCGGACGAAATCCCGTCGGTCAGATGTGTTGCGATATTGGGTATGGGACGGTTTCTCTGAATTGCATGGCATGTAAAGGCGAAAGCACTGGCACAAATACTCCAACAAACGTCGACGGACATATATGTTATCGTTAGGTTCGTGTGAAAGCGCTGGGGGCATGTGTCGATCCCGCCGCGGCGCCGATGAAGAGTTCGGCGATGGCATGTGATGCTAGGCGAAGGTTACAAAAGTGGAGCGACACTTCCGGGAGTAGAGGCTTGAACTCGTTGAATGAATTCCGGGGAATGTTTTAAGAAGGGCTCGTACCTGCCCACAGCCGTTGCTAGGACGGCGTTATTCGGCTTCGGAACAGGGAAGTGGCGTCGCGCAAAGCTGTTGGGACCTGTTTATTAATAAGCTTTGGGCCCTGGCCGGGCGGGTTGAGTGGGGTAACCTTTCCTACTCGTACCTCTATAGGGCTCAGTCGGGATTCGTTGGGGGCCAAAAGTCCCGACGCCGCGAATTGTTGGATCAGGTTTATAGGAACGATTAAGGCTAGGTAAAGAAGGGACAAGACTGCAGAATGACTGCATCGAGAGGTGATGGGCGCATCAAAAGGCACTTTCCATCATCATAATAGCGCTGGAATGCAGGATTGACCCAGCTTCCGGAAGTCCGAAAGCGACACTACACGAAATACTAGTACAGGTCCGCCACCCGCAGCTTTACCCCACTTAGCCCCCCAACAGGCTGGCACCACAGGAAGAAACCCCCGATTGGGAAGGGCTTGAGAACTGTCGAGCCCGTTGGCGATTCTGCTGGGGCCAAAAAAAAAAAAAAAAAAAAAAAAAAA
>JAGFNX010000298.1:0-11642 GCA_017657125.1 Scopulariopsis brevicaulis
CCAAAGCCMCCCAACCCCTTCCCCCCCCCCCCCCCCAAAAAAAATCCAAGCCCACCTGTTCGAAATTTGCGGGAAGTCGACGTAAGACTAATGGCTCGGTGATTTCGCGATTCCCCTTCTTCGCACGAATTCCATTCTTGTACGAATCTTTCGAACGAGAGTCCAGTTCACACGAACATACGATATACCCTAGCTCGACCACGCGTATCCGACGCGGCTTTTCCAATCCCTCAACCCCAGTCTTGAATTCGTGGCCATGTAGATCCCCGAAATAGACTTGCGCCTGTTCCTGGCGGTGTCCGCGTGCAGTCGGACGCACTCCTTAGGCATGTGAAGAGCACTGGGGCAAAGCCCGCTGAGTCTAGTGCGTAACTTTATTGAGTGTTAGATAGGTCAATCTTTCACATCGCTTGTATACTCACCTCGTTATCGATATCTTTGCGATACATAGGCTGTACATTCATCGCATGGCCTGTGGTTACATGGGTTCACGACGAGGTTGGTGTCCGGATCGACAACACGAACGAAGACGCAACGCCCGTAGCGGTTCGGGCCGTTCTCGCACATGCAGCAGTCCCAGGCTCCGCCAAGCTGGTTGTGGCGACAGCTAGATCTACCGCAAAGCGAATCTCGCTGGTCAGATCGTGTTTGACTTCGGCTGTTGCACATCACTCGCTTGCCAGTCCTCGCGGATCGCCCGGCATTCTGGCAGTAACTAATCTCGCGACTAGTATGACGACCACAGCGGTGGACGATTGTAACGTTATGGCACATACTCCTGTAAAAAGGTTTAGGTTTGACGTGAGACTGCAGGCGAAGGATTTAAGCGAACCAAAGGGAGAAGTAGAAAGAAAAATCCCGAGAATGGCAACGACGGTAATGACCTGGATGGCGACCCTCATGCAGACGTGACTTGGTTTAAGCTATCACGGAAGTCTGGAATGATGGCCCGACATGACCTACCTCCCTTTAAATAATAAGTACAGACACTTGCGAGCTAAACGGACGGCGCCCTGCAACCCGAATTCGTCAGTGTCGGTCATGGCCACTGGAGTTGATCTGATCCTTTTAAGACTCGAGAGCCATTCAATATGCGCCGGCCCATCTGCACGCCTGCCCCTAGTTTCATGGGATCGCGGTCGGCGGCTGGCGGTTGATGTCTGGCCATCTGACCACCGCTCTCGATAACTTCGTAGCGGAGAATCACCTCGTTGGACCTTGCACTACCATTTGCTTAGAGATCTGAAACAAGCCGGGAGGTTGAGAAGACGACTTTTTAGGCTTTGATAGCTAGACGAGGCGACGTCAATTCGTTGTCAAAACACTGTCGCAGGAGACACTACGGATTTGCGCGGACGGTGATTGGTAAAACTAGACGCCGAAGTGGAGCTGACCTGGCGGCTGAAACATTTCCTCAGCGAATCAAAACTAGTACGTAAACGCTGCTTCTTAGCCGGAAATATATCGGAGTATTAGCCAGGATGATGATGTCTTTCTTAAGCTTGTCTTCATCCTTTCCCCTCTTCCTCCGCTACATGAGGGAACCATATCGGCAAGATGGACGATATCGCTATTTGTCAGATAAACGCTGGCGACGGTGACGGTGCGGACGTCATATTCGATTACAACGACAAACGAATCTCCGTGTCCATTTTCCCCAGCCTCCTACCTCCATACGATGACCGGCCCGACAAGCATAGATACTTAGCCGAAGATCATTTGATAGATCTCCTCGACCGGGCTGTTTCTATCGAAATCGATGACGACGAATACGAAGAGGTAGTAGATGAGGCTCTCAGCATCATTCTCGACGGGGGAAAGATTCTCTTTGCCGAGCTAAAGTCTCATCGCTTAGTCGCCCAGTCAACCCAGGACTTGCACTCCATCCTTTACCCTGAGTCGCTATTCTTCCGTCTCCTAACCACCTCTGGAAAGGTATCTCTCATCCCAATCGATTCAAAACAGGCGTATACCTGCCCGGAAGCGATTCTCGACTCTAGCTTTGGAAGCGATCTGAATACCAACGACGGCCTTCCGCAATATTCTTCTAAGGACATCCTTGTTGAAGAAGTCTTCGTACAAGGCGGAGCTCATGCAGTCTGCCGGGTCCTAGTTGATTCCAAGGTCATGCTCTGCAAGGCATGGAGGACAGGATTGTCCAATCTAAACCTGGAACGGGAGCTAGCAAAGCTGCAAAAGGTACGAGAAGCAGGTTTACACATGCGCCTACCTGCTCGTGTCCCACGGCTCCTCGGCTATGTCACGCACCCTACGGCGGATTGCGTCCTTGGATTGCTACGAGAGTGGGTACCGGGCCGCAGCCTCAGAAATATAGCTATTCCATCGACACTTGAAGGAAGGCGACGGAAATGGGCATCGCAGATCTGCGAGACAATCAACCAATTACATAAGATCGGTGTGCTCTGGGGCGATGGAAAGGCCAGCAATATCATTATTGATACGGAGGATGATGCTTGGCTGATTGATTTTGGCGGTGGCTGGACGGAAGGATGGATAGATGAGGAGTTGGCTGACACGGTAGAGGGGGATAAGCAAGCGGTAAAGCGGATTATGCAGTTCATGGACATCGAATAAAGTAATTCAACTAAACTACATTAGAAGGGGTTGTGTCTCTGTCGATTAATGACGCAGAAATTAGTAATCTTGTTACAATTCGGTATAAACAGCACGGAGGGGCTACATCTCGTGAAATGTTCGGCGGAGGCGTGCCAGAGCGTAGAGTCGATGGGATCTGCTACCCTAATTCCGCATGCTTTGTCTTCCATATCTGCCCTGTCCGCGAGGCTCAATCGCAGAGCTATGTGCTCCCCCGCTCCATTCTGAAAGTGCAGGGACATGAAGTTCCAGCACCTGGACCATTCAGGAACCACGTCCAGATGGTCCACGGGGCGCCGCTCAGGTCGTCTGATCAAGTTAAACGGAGACGAGAAGGGAAGATCAAGCGCCGCCGGATGATTCGTGGAAAGAAGGAACAGGCGCTCGTGATCAGTAGCGAAACTGGTCTGTAAGGTTATCGTGGAATATCTTTATCTTAATCAACTACTATCAACGTGCTAACAAGCCCATTTGGGCCAGGCCCCCAAATCCTTCATTCATCAACATCCTTTCCATTGCCCTCCGAGGTCCGCTTCCTCACTTCATTAGGGGTGGGACGTCGTGTCACAGTATCTCTCGGCTGCCCGTCTTTAGCCGCTCGATGAGAAAGGCGACTAGCGACCCTCTGAGTCTCGAAAGTCGAGTGCGAGGTGGTGGCGTCTGCCTCAGGGTTGGCCAAAGCCCCAAAACGGCTGCCATATCGGTCCTCAGAGAGCTGCCGAAGGGTCTCATC
Source organism: Scopulariopsis brevicaulis (assembly GCA_017657125.1). Taxonomy (NCBI): domain Eukaryota; kingdom Fungi; phylum Ascomycota; class Sordariomycetes; order Microascales; family Microascaceae; genus Scopulariopsis; species Scopulariopsis brevicaulis. The sequence continues at coordinate 3,350 of JAGFNX010000298.1, forward strand.
CGTCATTGATCCGACCAACTGGGCAGATCTACCCCTGGACACCGCCTTCTTAACATCGAAGAGGTCCGCTAAAGTTGTGACCACAAGCTGATCGCTATCGCCATCGGCAATTGCCTCCCCAATGCTATGAATTTTCCGACGTGAGACTTCGTCAGAAGCCCTTTTGCATAACTCCAGGCACTGTTTGTAATTGTCGATGTCCTCCTGCAAACGTGCTCTATCGTTGTCGCCTCCATCTAGAGCCGAGGACTCTAGCCGTCCCCGAAGACGGCCGATTAGTTCGGCAAACTTGTCCCGATTCTCATCCAGGGCTTTGCGTGTGAGCATTTGTGCCTCGAATTGGTTCTGATCATCCTTGGGATGCTCTGGGGTCGTCTCGTGTTGTAGTGAGGGTTCTCGGTCAGTCAAAGACTCGATATAGGACCTCGCGTCTTCACAAATGCGAAGACATTGTTTGGTCACCTCCCGCTCATCATTCAGGTCAATGTTCGTGTCGCCGGGCGTGGTAGCGGTGGTAGACAGCGCCATTTTCTCGTCAATACGTTGCAGGTGAACCTCGAGGTTGTATGCAGTGTCTTGGATCATCTCATTATACTCCTCAAGGACTTGGTGGGAAAGCTTGGAGGTATGCCTGTAAGTAAAAGGTTAGCCAAGTCCCACCTTACAGGAGGTACAACTGACATGGTGATGGTCCCCAAGCCGATTGAAATTGTTGATTTGTATCCTGTCAGAGTGTCCATGAATTCATTGATATCGCCTCTCATGAACTCCATCTTTGCCCAATCTCGTAAGCCCGTTTTGGATTTACCACTGAACTCTTTCATAGAGTTCTCGAATTCGCGGCATAATTGACTGCACCGGCTAACCGGACCTTGCAAAAGCGCCAGCGTTGATGCCTCTGATTGGCAAATTTCTTTCAGCGCGCTCAAGATGTTGATGAGGTCCTCGAGTTCATCGTGTAGCCTGCGCAAAGTCTTGTCGCGATCTCTGAAGCGTTTGACAGTCTCGGTGAGGGACCTTGTCGACTGGATGGCGGCTACGATAGTAAATATCGAGGCAGTGATGCTTAAAGGATCCGCCATTGTGAATGAGCGGCTGGGTTTTGCAGCGTATGAGGGTCGAACTTTAGAGTAAAGTTCGCGTAGGGAGGGAATTACTCTTTGAACTTCAACCTGACCCCTCATTGCGACCAAGGTGAGGTTTCATTGGCTGAGTTAGCGCCCTGTGACTGCTGTTCTGGAGTCCTTATACATGACTCGTGATACCTGAGTGAAAGCGGGGTAATTCTTGCAAGGAGCGTTTTCGGGAAGCGGAGATGGCTTACTCTCGAGGAGCCACCGAACTTGGAGAGATTGAGGCGGAAAGGAAGCTACTCGCTGTAATCGCGCCTCAATGCCATAAATCGAGGGCTTGCGATGGTTTGCCTTTCGCTTTGCCATGGCGGTGAAGGAGACAATTTAAGAAAAGGGGTTTGACGGGTATTGAGGCAAGCCTCGTCATCCACGTGACACGACGTGGCGTCCAGACAGGTCCATGTCGGTCTTCCTCGAAAAGTAGCATTTTTATCATGTATTGACGGCGCACCGCGCTGCGGTGGGGACCTTCATATTAACAATGCTATCTTTGGATTTTCCGAAGGGTGGCGATGGCACCCACACCAGGCGCGCACTGGCCGCCACTGCCTCGTCCCGTCCGCCTTATGGAGTCGGCTTGGGTAGCTATGCTTTCGTGTTGTGCGCCAGAACTATTGGTCTGGCGGGCCCTTGTTGGGGCAATGAATTACTATCGGCGAGCGAGCGGGGTTTCTCTTCTCACTCCACGGCGATGGCCAAACCTTGGCAGCTCTGGGAGCGGGTGCAGGGAACCCGAGTCGCGTCGCTGAACGCTCCGGAGTACTTCTCAGACCAGCCAGTGCGCGACCTCGAAACTTCCCCTGCGGATCATGTAAGCCCTGATTGGCCGAGTGGAGAGGTCGGAGTGAAGACCGTTAGGCGAGTAGCGTGTTGCGAGTCCGGGTTCCTTTAGGCTTGGTTGGTTGTGGCGTTCCGCTTCACGCTGGGCGGGGGCCCGCGACAGATACGCACGATGACATGGAGCTAGGAACCAGGCACCGACGGATCTACCCGCACCGGATGCCACGATCGACGGATCGCTGCCGATCTGGAGAGAACGATAATGGCTTACAGTAGACAGAACCAAGGGACTCTGCTGCTAATGTGCTGTTAGATGACGTCAGAGTTCTGGCAACACGGCCTCTACTGGGAGACGGTCTGAGATGACGTCACGCCCTGCTGTCATGGCTGGTGCGGTTTTGTGAAACCGTGAAACGGGATCCTGTTTCAGCTACCCCTGGTTTCCGCGTGGTATAAAGGCCAATCTTGCTTTTATCTTCCCTTCCCTTCCCTTCCTCTTCTTCCTTTCCCTTCCGCCTTATCCGCTTTTCGATTCACGGGCTAGACTTTTTCTCCTTAAATACTGAGCCATTAGTCTCACGTAGGCTCCCTTTTCATCCTGGAAAGCACAATGTCCGAGCGCGTACATCGCTCGGGAAAACGGGACCGAGGGAACGAAAATTTCCAGAGAGCGAGTGAAAACATTATGTGGAGATGTGACGAGATTCGGCAGCGTTATAAGGCCGACGCTTATATCTTACTCCGTCGCGGACATCGCTACTACGAGTACAATTCTACTGATCAAACGGTGTCGCTGCTACCGTCAATGGGACTCGCAAGTAACCCCTCTAGCCAGAGATTCTCATCGTTAACCTATTTACAGGGAAACATGTACCCCGTGCCTATTGTGCGAAGGAAAACGCCGTCAGACTTTGTTCAACGAAGGCGCCGGCTACTCCAAGGAAAAGCTGACACCGGTAGGCTAGCAATGAGTGCGGAGAATGGCGTGGTAATCGCAGATGAGCGTTGCGCGACGTCAGAAGCCCCGACAGTTGTACGCCATTAATTATGAGGTGGCTGCGGGCAGCCAGGTTCGCTGCTTTCTAATGCGCATAGAGTATTTTCTCGAAGAGTTCTTCGTTTAATAGGGCAGCGGAAACGCGGACGTCCGAGAAACTGTGGAGTGTCCCGTCAAAGGCTCGAACGAGCAAGTAGCGCGCGCACCCTAAAGGAGCATTCTTGTATCGTGCGAAGGCAGGGTGCAGATGCCCCGGGGAGAAGGGGACGAACCCGCAAGAAAAGTATGAGGTGTTCAGCCACAGAGGCATCCTTCAACCCATAGGTTATTTCAGCGTGGAATATCAGTGTGCCATTTCAGTGTGTCAGTGTGTCCGTGTGGCGTTCCAGTGCGGCCGTTAAGTGTGGCATTTCAGCGCCTATTTCAGCGTGGCGCTGAAATGCGACCTGTCAGGTCCTTTGACTCTCCGGGGTACACTAGCATCCAGGCACACCCTAGGTCTGGGCTTTTCCAACTAGCGGTAATGACAGATACAGGTACAGCAGAAGAAGGGAGAGTGAGGGCGAACTTCGGCTCCACGTCAACCAACGCCAAGGGTTTCTGTTTTCTGCCGCCCCCAGTAGGAAAGCACCTCACGTGCCCCTAATTGGGTGCTAAGAAGTATAAGTAGAGGTGATCGAGAGGTTTTGTCACCAGCCTGGGTTCGAGTGGTTGCTGACATCTTTGCTACAGCTGCGCTTGCCTGAAGGGTCAAGAGGTGATCAGTAACTGCACTTAAACAGACCCTAGGGGACTGGTAACTAACGTGGCCACGCCTCGAAGGGTACTGGTAGCCGACGGCAGGAGGGGCGATGGTAACTATCGGCCTGTGTGGGAGACGGTTCCTGGTACCCATTTGCAGCTGGGAACAGACGAAAAGGCCGTTACCAGGAGCCGCTTTCTCCTGGGAGACACGGCGGGCGCGGGTGTAAAGTTACCAGGAATTAGGGCGTGGAGTTACCGTTAACTCTCAGATAGTGGGGCGTAAGGTTAACAGTAACCACCAGGAGTGGGGTACCAAGTTACTATCAACTGTCAGATAATGGGGTGTGCAGTTACTATTAACTGTTGGTGGTGGGGCGTGGTGTTACCGTTAACTCTTAGGAGGAGGGGTGTCAAGTTACTATTAACTGTCAGATATGTGGCATGAAGTTACCGTTAACTCCCAGGAGTGTGGCTCCATGAAATTCTGCTGGGCGTGTGGCTCGAGGTTTCCAAGAAATTCGGACCCCAAGGGTATGTGGCTTCTGACCCTGTGTACGGCTTTGGCAGTAACTATTGCGGACGGGAGGGCCGAAGCGTCGGCTATTTGTTAGCACCACCCCCTTCTTTTAGCAGGATGGCTCCTCCGCCTTCTTGGGTCTCGGATACCCGTGAATTGGGAGTGCCAGAGGGGTATAGCGGCGGGGGGTTTGTCTCGGGGGTCTGTGGTTCCCACTGCGCCTCACCAGACGCTTAGGGTCGGAATGCTCCGCCCAAAAGACATATGACTATTAATAGACACCGACACTATTTTTAGATCACACACTGTCACGTTATTCCCAGCCACTTCAGAATACCAAAAAGTAGGGTGGTAGCTCTGCTCATGCACACCAACCATTTGCTAGCCTAAATGACAAGCATTGCCGCCTCACCTCAGGACCAGCCCATTCGATTCGTCATCTGCTTAACCAAATCCGCTGCAAAGTCAGGCACCTCGTTCAACAACACCGACCAGCCTTCCAGACTACACACGTCTTCGACTACACAAGCTGCAAACTCAGCCACGAGCCGCCGCAGCTGTCCGTCTGCCGTCATACAATTGCTATACACATAGCGAACGAGCCCCCCGAACCCAGGAATAAACGCCGACTCCGAGATAGTCCAGTACGACAGCTCATAAGCCAACTTTGCACAAGCAAGGTCAGTGAGCGAATCGATAGAGTATCCTGCTGCGAAGGCCCAGATCTTTGCATGGCCGATGAACACAAGCTCGAAGTTCTTTGTCTGGGGACCTGGCTTTATTTGATACATGTTTTGGCAAATGGTGAACCTGCTGATCGTGTGTCTCTTTATAAACGCCCATATGAAATCTCGTTTCCTCTCTAAAGAACTGCTCCAGCGTGCGAAAATGCAGTCGCATGCTTCAGCATCGGCCTTGCACTTGGCGCCCTGTGAGCTGGCTCTGTTAACCTTGCATCGCAGGGCGTGCGTATGGCTATGGATGCTCTTGGCTGCGGCTCTTTCGTACGATCTAAGAGAGTAGGGCATTTTGAAAGGGTCGGCTTTATCGTTATTCTGACTATCCTCGGATGGAGCAGTGCTGCCGAAAATAGAGGCTGGTTGAGTGGTCGCACTGGTTGGAAACAAGGATGATCTCTCAGAGCTATGACCGTTCCATGTCGCCTCTATCGTGATTGTATTGGCCCTTCCGGAATCTGACATGTGCTCATTCTCGACGGGAGTAAAGCCCGTATAATCTCCAGTGTACAAGTACTGGGCGAAGCGCGAGAAAACGCCGGTGTCGATGTCTTCCCAGCTTACGCAGCCTTCTAAGGACTCCCTCGACCAGCCGTTGACAAGGGCATTAAGCGGGGTTGAGAGACGCGACACGAAGCCTCGCTGGATATAAAACTCGACTCTGTCGCTTCCCACAACAAATCTGAACGGCTTGGTAGCTAGGAATCTAGCGCTAGTTAGAAATAAATGGCCCTCTGGGAATTGGAGAGTGCTTACTGCTGGAGTTGTTCGGGCCCTAAATCTGACAGGCCGCGGTAGCTTGGCACGGCTTGCAGGAACGACATCTTTGACTGCTCGTAGTAAAGTCTGTTGGCGGTCTGATCAGACCTCGATGTAGAGCCTTTAGTCCTTGTACTATAGTCTCGATCGATTCGGAGGGTAAGTTCTATCGTGGTTTGGCATCCGCGGGAAATGGTTTGGAATTCACAGGTACATTTAAATCGACGCCCCGTCATCCGGGATCCCGGCTCGTTGGGCCGTATATAATGCGTAGTATATAGTACGCCCCGTACATATCATACTCCATATATGCTGTGCCCCGCATCCGGGATCCCGTATCGCGGACAGCGTATGCTCCATCACGTACCCAGGATCCGGTGTCGGCTGACTCATATCTGGGATAATACGTACCCCGTCCCATATCCCGGACAGCGTATGCTCTATCACGTACCCAGGATCCGGTGTCGGCTGACTCATATCTCGGATAATACGTACCGCGTCCCGTATCCCGGACCCCGTGGACACCCTGACAGAGGGCTCCACACACCATCCCGTATCATTGGTCCTGTCCTGTGGATCTCATATTGTGGGTCTATTATGGCACACCCCATACCGTGGGTCTTGTCTTGCGCACCCCATACCGTCGGTCCCGTCTGGTGCATCCGGTTTCCCGGATCCATTCGTGCTCGCGTTTCGGACGCCACGTGATGCATCCCGTATCCCGGAATCACGGTGCAGTACCATGCATCATTAATCCCGCATCATCGATCCCTTACCTACTAGAGAATATAAGAGAGACGGACCTAGCGCTCTCATGACAGAGGCGTTCAACCCTCATCGGGCAGTAACATAGAATACACGACCCCAATGTCTACAGCCATAGTTTCGGCCCTGATTCGGGGCGATGCCAAGAAACACTTTGCAGAGCATTGCGAAGACATACAAAAAGCCTGGGCGTGGCTAATAGACCAGTCGACACTACCGGACAATGTCCTATTCACGGATAGCCGCGTGCTAGACAGAATCAGAGCCCTCGACAACCTCATTCGACACCCAGAGAGCCAGATAATGTCGAGGCTTGCCTATGTCCAGTTAACACGGATGCTCGCAGCTCTAAGACAGAAGATCAGTGACAACCGTAAACAGGGCTTAATTGTTGGCAAACGTAGTCGTCGGGACGCGACTGAAGCCGTCGATATCTACCTAAGTGCCACAGGGAGAGTGAACAGAGGGGACGTATCCAAACTTACATGCCAAGCCAATCGCTGGGCCGCGATCGCGGGGCGATATCCGCTCTTGCTCGTCGCGCTAACAGATGAGGCGGAAAAGATAATGTAAGTCTAGTTTTGGCTATCACCTACTCAGCTTCATGATACTCATTCCGTCAAAGCTACAGAACTCGTATGCCGATCCATAGGCTGAGGGCTCTCGCAGACGAGATCTCTGGGGCCTTTCCTACTGCATTGGTCGTAGCCTCAGACTATCTGGCAAAGCATGCTGAGCTAGCAGCCCGTTCGGGCCTAGCTAACGATTCGCAACGATTACGAGACGAGATGGTGCAAATTAGAAAGATGTTAGCATGACCGGAACCGTCGGGACGCTGACGGACAGCAGGGTCTAGCCCTGACATAATAGTGGCACCTAATACGATAGCTGCTATGAATATAGAAGGTCACGCACCCTTGGGGTCGGAATGCTTTGTCCCAGGCGCGTGGCTAGTAATAGACAGTCAGGTATTTTTAGATCATAGTTCCTCCTGGCTCGATGGGTGATCGCCGGCCGGTCAAGAGCCGGCGAACTACGAGTCGCTTTGTAGCCTTCGCTTCTACTTCTCGCGGTGGTAGCCCCACCGGAGTTTGGAGCCCATGTGGATACTAAGGTATATGGCAGCACAGCATCTGCTGGCAACACCGTCCCCACTGGCAGACGGTCTGAGATGACGTCACTGTCTCTACTGGCAGCGAGCCTCTACTGGCAGCGCTGTTATGATGCTAGTAGAGGCTCTGTTGCCAGTAGAGACTATGAAACTGTGCTGCCAGAGGCTGTGCTGCCAGTAGAGACCGAGAGACCGTGCTGCCAGTAGAGGTCTGCTGCCAGTAGAAGTCTGCTGCCAGTAGAGGCTATGACGTCAATTTTAGGCTACGCTGCCAGTAGAGGTCTGCTGCAAGTAGAGGCTATGACGTCAATTTTAGGCTACGCTGCCAGTAGAGGTCTGCTGCAAGTAGAGGCTATGACGTCAATTTTAGGCTACGCTGCCAGTAGAGACCGTGCTGCTAGTAGAGGCTCTGCTGCCAGTAGAAACAATGACGTCACCTTAGACATCCGCCGGATCCGCTGCCAGTAGACACCCCGCTGCCAGTCGACGGAGTAGACACAGAGCGCACTCAGTACATGGGCACATCAAGCACGTCCACTGTGTACGCAGCCGAACTGAGGGGACTGGTTCTGGCCCTGCAAATAGTGCTCGACCTATACGCGGCCACACTTACCCCTGGCAAGTGCGCCATCTTCACCGACAACCAGGCCGCTATCCAAGCCATACGGAACCCCAAGCACCCGTCAGGCCAATACATCCTTATCGAGGCCATACGGACTCTCGACGAGCTCCGGAGCTACGGATGGGAGG